>JALLBE010000407.1:0-17131 GCA_036939795.1 Thalassiosira mediterranea
AAGCTCATCATTGTTGCCATAGGTACCCATGGCAACAATGGAGGGCCTGAGATAGTAATGCTCAACAACCTTTACCTCCAGATGCATTGATGAAGCTTCTTACTGTCATCATTCAAGTTTTGACTCTATGTTAAAGTTCACATATCATACTCATGCTACAAATGTATGGCGCAATATGGGTGTCCCATTATCTCTTGGAGAGCAAATACATCATCCATAATTCGAAACCCCTACGGCTAATAAAAAGTCGCGCGAGCGAGATAATGTTTACCAATGTACACATTAGAGCCATTTTGGGCCATTTTTCGACCCCACCTCCCGCTGCCCTTGACCAACCCCAGGACCAAAGTGAGTGCATCGAACATGCCAATGGGGTACGAACTGTTTTGGGTCCGACCATGCTGGCCATGGGGCGTGGGCAACAACCCCCACGACGATGTGGATGCGATTTGTTAGCGGATGCGCTAACAAAAATTACGGACGAAAATTGTGCGGACCGTTTATTTTGTGTCTGCGCATTGTTGGTGGGTGGTGGGAGATGGATCTTGTTAGTAAAATTGCTATTGTGTACATTGGTACACATTATGCAAAAGCATGTGCATTTGCATGCTTTGTTCAAAGTGATGATTTTTCATGGACACTTATACGTGGGCTCCTCCCGGCGCTCCATAAGACCATCCCCAATGGTTTGGATGTTCAGAACCTTTCATTTGGGACCTATTGCAATGGTTTTGTATGGGGTTACACCAAGGTGGGTCGTATGCACAATTTTCTGCACCTCCAAAGTTATTGTGTACAAATGTACACAATAAAATGTGCGCAGGCATTGACTAGGGTCCAACTTGGCCCAAATATAAACCGGAAAGAAGGCAGTGATGATACATACCTTGACTGCACAAGTTATTATATTTAGTGTCAATAGAGGTATACAAGGGATTCCCAACACATTTTCATTTGCAGCGTCAGCTATGGCCATGTTTGTGTGCACATGACTGCCATTTTGTCCTCAGAGTCCATTTTGAGCACATTTGTAACCACATGGGGTACCACTTTACCATAATCTCAGAAACAATGCATTGGAAAGACATGCCCTTGGTCTACGATATATTTTGTTTTGGTAGTGACATGACGGACATACACAATCACATGCATGGGACTTGGTACCAGGTACATCGACAGCCCTACTGCTACATGGACAATCCATATTGATAGTGTAATAGCCACTGAGGTGATGTCTCTCTTCAGTTCATTAAATTTTGCGCTCTAGTGGACATCGGAGGGCAGAGATAGGCAGTTGGCCATTTTACCACGAGCTCGTCTTTTTCTGCTAATCTCAGAATATACTGTCATCTCCCAGCATATGAAATTATGAGGTTTTCGTATCAGTGACATATTTTTTACCCCACTCATATACCCATTGAAAGAAGATGGAATATGACGGGGAGGTAAATGTATATGTCGACCGTTCATCTTGGTATGCCATTGAGGAATTGCTGTGGCAATGAGTGTCAGAGATTTGCAGTTCAATCCGCACCCGGATCTCTTTAGTGCTGTGCTATGACATAAATAATCACATCATTAAGGTGGCTACTCCACTCAGGATGATTCGGGGAGTTATGCACAACAATCACAGAGTAACTGAGTGTCCAAAGGAGTCGACTGGTTGTGCTTATTTGGCCAATGCCTCATTTTGATGTTATGTTTCTTTCAGCATTTCTTTTACCATATTGGACATCTAGCCAATAGTTCCATACCATGCACATAGATACCTATTCACCGCTTCTTTCTCTTCTTCTTCCTTCCATTGGACTTCCCTCCGTCGGCCTTTTCTAAACTCTCATTGCCGTCGGAGTTATTGTTGCTTGCACTCTGAGGCTGAGGGATGCCAACAACATTGAAGAACTCGTCCTCTGCATCCATGGATGTCAACAGTTCCCGCAACTCTTTCAGGGATGCTTCTTCGAAACCGTCAATGCTATCATGCAACAACTCTACTGAGGCTGTTTCAACGTCAACCGTTCCAAACTTCTTTTGTGGCATGGCACCTTTCAATTTGCCCAAGAACTTGTTTACATTGCCCTGGGAACCAATGCACAGCGCCACCCCCGGCCTACCCAGGCACGCTACCCCGCGCAATTTGTACTTCTTGCCCGAAAGTATCATGTTGTCGGGCTTGTGATCTAGGAGATGATGAGAGTGTATGATGGTAACAACATCTTCTTTGCTGCTGCCTTTGCTCTTGGCATACAATGAAGTGGTGCGGCAGGTGACGCTCACTCGCCCCACCCGATCTGTGAAAAAGGATGCCGCAGGCTCGAAACAGATGCACAGAGCAATCAATACCGCAACCAGAGGCGTCATAACTTCAGCAAATGTTGTTTGTCCATCTATCCGTCTTCCATGGCCGTCTTTCTAGCTCGTGTGCAGAGAAAGGCGGTTCACCGGTCTTGCGCTGACGCCTTCGTTATCCTCTTTCCGAGACCTTGTCAGTTGATATTGGAGGCAAACTGACGATGATGATGTCCCAGAACGTCACAGGAGGCGTTGAAGGGTGCAGGATGACGGATAGATGACGGATCACCGCGATCCGCGATGCAGTGTTCGAACCGTCAGTGCTTTCAAGGACGACCGACACAGATGAGCTTTTATCACCGACGGGTATCGCCTCCCGTCAGCCGCTAGAGAGGGCAGCCTCGGGCGGTCTCGGGCGGCTTATTCGGGCGACCGGCGGACAAGGGGGAGCAGGCAGGGGCACCGAGTCTGACAGGGGAGTGGGGAGTGGCGTCCGTGGGGCCTTGGGGTAAAGTTAAATAATAAATTAGTATGAATCTTATGATATATTTATCATTTAGCAAAATACCCAAGAGATAAACAACAGAATTATAACATATATGACAAATTGCAAATTGCTCTACCCTGGGAAAGAAATATTACCATAAATAATTTCAAGGGGACTTACACCTGACCTCTTTTTTAAACAAACTTTAAACCCTTTATGCAGGGATGGCGGATATAGCTATAAGGAAAACTATAACGTTCTATTTATATATCATAAATTTAAAAAGAATGCTATAAATGAATATCTTTGTTTTTAGTATGAGTTTTTACACAGATTATTTTTGCGTATTCATACATCGCTCGTGGTACGTGGTACGCACTCACATCTCACATACTCGCTCCCTCGCTACATCATGATTTTGCTCACAAAATCACCATCACCTCTGTCAACAACGAGGACCTCCATGTTGCCCAGCTCCCGCCGGCCGCTAATTGCCGCTACCCGCCGCTTATTTTCCACCATGTCATCGCCTGAGCCGCTCAAAGTGTTCATCGTCGGCGGCACCGGCCTGATCGGCTCCGCCCTCATCGACATGATGACGACCAAAAAGGCGCCCGGCATCGACTGTGTCGGTTACTGCAACTCTCGCGTGGGCGTCAAATTGCTGTCCGAGGGTGGCGAGGAGACAACCTCCTGGAAGGGTGACGTGAAATTCACCGACGATTACGTCGCTACCTGTGCGGCGCCAGGCGCCAACGTGTGCATCGCCGATTGTTCTGCCTCTGAAGCCGTGTCCGACAACTACGAGAAGTGGCTCGCAAAGGGCTGGCACGTCGCGACGCCGAACAAGAAGGTCAACTCCGGCCCTCTCGATCGTTACCAGAGATGTATCGATGCCAGTAACTCCGAGGGCGGAGGAAAGTGGTACGTCGAAGCAACCATAGGTGCGTGCTTCGATTAATCTCTGCCGTGACTGTGGTACAGTACAAAGTAACACCTGACTTTACAATGACAGCTCCTCTTTGCTAAAGGTGCGGGATTGCCCGTTGTCTCGACGCTACGCACGCTCGTCGCCACGGGGGATGAAATACAAACGGTCCAGGGCATCTTCAGTGGTACCATGTCGTTCCTTTTCAACACCTGGGATGGCAAGAGTCCATTCTCGGAGGTAGTCGCCCAGGCCAAGGCGGCGGGGTACACGGAGCCCGATCCGCGGGACGACTTGAACGGTATGGACGTGGCGAGGAAGGTGGTCATTGCGGCCAGGGAGAGCGGGTTGATGATTGGCCTCGAGGACGTCAGCATTGAGAGTCTAGTGCCCAAGGAGTTGGAGGGCGTCAGCGCCGAGGAATTCATGAACCGCTTCGGAGAGGCCGATGCTGGCATGGCGGAGACGGCCGCTAAGGCTGACGCGTCTGGCAACGTTTTGAGGTTTGTGGGCGCGGTGGATGTGACCGCCAAAAAGGCGGAGGTCAAGCTCGCCGAATTTCCGAAGACGCATCCCTTCGCTGGGCTGAGCGGCGCAGACAACATTTTGGAGATCGAGACTGAGCGCTATGGACCGAAGGGGGCATCGACTCCTCTCATCATTCGTGGTCCGGGTGCTGGGGCAGCTGTCACTGCGGCCGGCGTTTATGGCGACATCATTGCACTTTCCAAGTCAAAATGAGAAACAGCTACATCTAAAAACAGCTAACCTATCTTTCACACCCATAGAAGTTGACAGTCCCCTGTTCCCCACCATGACATCCTCCCGACCTATTGTGAGTTCGTGCACGTCGTCGCTGCTCGATCGCGCGCTTCGGAGCGAGAATCTGTACATAATATGTAACATTTAGAACTCAATCAATACTCGAGATTGTTCATAAAGTAGGTGAGAGTTGGAAGGAGGGAGAAGATGATGGCAGTGCTGGTATGCACCGGTCGTCGTCATGGATGGGGTCCGTACCATGCAGCCGACCAAGAGCCGACCATCCAAAGTTCGGAGTTGTTGCTGTGTTCAAAGGAATTTCCTTGGTTCAAACAGTGGTTCAAACAACTACATATCTCCAGCGCTGATAATGGTACACTCGCCTGTTTCTGTCACTTTCCATCAATGGAGGATCGATTGCTCCAACCTTGCTCTCATGTAGGAGACCTTTGATTGCCCTAGACCACCCTGATTGAAAACATGCATACACTTTCACAATTGCCTAGCATGATAGCATGAGGAGAACAACAACGATTGATGCTGATTGATGCTTGGTTGCAGAGCAGCGGTGAGAGCAAAGCAAGAAGCAAGGAGCAAAGAGCAAGGGACGACCTCTTGGACCTACACAGCTACACAGCTCACTTTTTCGTCAAGATTCCACTCCTGAGTTCTTCAGCTACTGCACAGCTTCATCATGGCTCCACCGCTCTTTGACATCGACAACGGTCCGAGCCGACCCAAACGCGACAGAGTCCAACCTGATCACTTCGATCCAAGCCGCTCCAACCGTGGCGATTTTGCCAACTCCAATGTGAAGGTCGGGGAGGGCTTCAAATGCCCATACGAGGGTTGTGCCGCACGATGCGATTACGATGCGGAAGTTTGCCCCGAGTGTAAATCAAGGGTCGCGTATGTCCCAGGCGTCGGCTTTCGGAGGGTTGAGGCTCGCCGCGACGGCGAGCCACCCAAGACTCCCGACGCCGTCACTTTCTCCGTGCTCAAAGCGTCCATCGAGGCTAAGGAGAAGGAACTTCGCGACGCCGACGCGGCGCATGCCGACGCAATGGAAGCTGCACGGACCGAAGGAGACCGTCTTCTCAAGTCTGAGCGGGAGAAGAGCTCCCAGCTTGAATTGACCATCACTGTCCAGAAGCAGGAGCGTGACGCTGCGATCCAGGCCAGCTCTGAGCTAGCACGTATTGTCACCGGTCTCGAAAAGGAAAACGAAGAGTTGCGTGCCATCAACGAGAAAGCTGCGGCAGATTTGGCGGATTTGGAGACGGCGGCTAATCGGGGGGTGCTTGCAGCATTCCTTCCCAATCAGACGCCAACCAAGCTTGAGAGGAAGCTGCGGAAAGTGCAGGAGGAGAAGGAAATGCTGGAGACTTACATCTACCACACCCTGAGGCATTTTCACAAGGAACATAACTCTCGGATCCAAGACCTTGAGGCGGAAGTTCAAGCACTCCGAGCAAGCAAAGAAGTCGGTGGCCAGTTGCCAAATTCTTTGGAGATAGTTTGAATACAAAAGGACATGTGTGCTTGAAATGTTTGTTAGGTTTGGCTATCGCAATAGATGCTATCTATCGCTATCACAGCCCGCCCCAAAGAACGGCACAAGAGCATCAGGTCCATCCAAGAATGGACGTCAGCCGAATGCAACCTGAGGGGTAATGTAGTTATCTTAATAATTCAATAAATTACTTACTGGCAATCTCGGAAGTTCTCACTAATGACACACCAACCAAGTCACCACCGTGGGCCATGCAGTCACAACCCAAATGGACTCAGTTCAATTTTGTGCGCCATTTGAATAAAAAACCTGTGCCCTTCTTTGAAGTCCATTGCGCAAGAGAATACACCATAACAATTCCATGTGCCTTTTCGCCTGTCATGTATCCTTGAAAGGTTGTCAGCATGGTTTTGGGCATCGGACTATGTACCAAAATATAGCATCAATACATCGAATTGCTCCTCTTGTTGCTCAGAATCCACCACACGTTTAACACCTGCCCAAAAGTAACAATCACGACCGTGCATATCTCCAGTATGTTCCATCGCACGACCTTAGTGAACGTCTCCTCGTGAAGCTCCCTGTGCACGATCTCCCTCGCCTTCATGAAGCTCATGTGATCCGTCAGCACCTGAAAGTTCTCATTCAGCCCCTCCGTCAGCTCGAGCAGCTTCGCCGTGGTACCGCTGACGTCAGCGTGGGCCCCATCCCCCAGAACCTCGGCCGCCAAACCGGTGGCGGCCTTCTTGACGCGGAGCGAGAAGCCGATGGTGCGAGCGACGCGGATGCGCGGATTGGTGGGCCGGTCTCCGTTGGGCTTGTTGGTCTCGTAGGTGAGACCGTTCTCGAGGCAGAGCCAGTGCTTGCCGGTGCCCTTCTGGCTGAAGGATCCCTCGGCGTCTCCGTAGTTGGAGGACCAGATCATTTTTTCGTCGGAGTTGTACAGGGCCACGCGGATGGGGTCGGTGGCTACCTTTGTGTCGAGGCAATCGAAGCTCCCACTGTCGTTTCATTGGTCGCGTCATGTGGCATTATTTTTTGACAGCGCAAGTGCGTTCAATTTGAGGCATTGACATTTGATATATTCATTCCAGAGCCAGATATTTAGTCGAGGTTCATGATGGAAGCGACAAAAAGGTTAGACAAGCAAAAAGACAATCGTTGCAGGATTGGTCTTCACGGCGGTGGCGAGTGGGCATTTCCAACCATGAAAGGCGGATGCCGCACTCAAGCCTTACCTGATGAGGTGGGGCTGGTCCTTCGGGACGCGTATCAGCAGGCACTCCTCCTGTTCGTAGGGGATGGTGTGCGAGTAGGATCCGTCGGCCGAGGCGAGGGGGACGACGGCGAGGAGGCAGGCCAGGATCGCCAGCCCGAGGGCGGCGGCCATGCCGGAGGCACCGGGTTGTCGACGGACCATACTTGCTATTGATGAACAGGGACGAGGGGGGTGCGATCGATTCGAGGGCGGGCGGGCCTGTGCCGGCGGGCGTGGGCGGGATGGAGGGACACTGCAGGAGACGGCGAAGGGCGAAGGGCGAGCGAGGGCCGCTGATTTTTTGGATCTGCCCAACGTCGACAAACCTTGTTTAGAGGGGTAATTAGAGGGGCCCGTAATATTTTGTTCTTACAACATAGGACATAATATGTATGAGAAAAAGGAAAAAGAATCTGAGCCCCCTAAATGAGACGTCGGGCAAATCTATCGACAACGAGTCACTCATGGCGAGTCCCGGGCTGCTCTGCTATTGTGAAAGAGAGATGACTACAGGGTCTCATTGTTATCTTTGAGTTTATTATTTTTTACGACAATATTTATGTATTATGACATAAGTAATATGAATATTAGGGATGTCATTGTAACCCCGAAGTAATAACGACCAATTTTCTGTCGCCAGCCGACAGCCGACGCCGCGCCGCCATCAATTTTCAACGCCGAAGCCGACGACGACGCCGCGAGGCCCGCGCCGTAGCCCGTAGCCGCCCTTCCACCTTCCAGCGCCCCGCCCGCCCCGTCTCAATCCAGCCCCATCCTCCGCCTCCCCAGCACCCCATCCACTCATCCTTCAAAAATAATATCAGCCATGGCGACCGCCGACGAATCCTCCGAATTCGCCTCCAACCCCGCCTACGAGGAGGCCATGGACGACGTCCACACCCGCTTCATCCTCAACCTCCCCGACGAGGAGCTCCGGTCGGCCCCCCGCATCTTCTTCCAATTGGAGCAGGCTTGGTGGTTCTACGACGACTTCATCTGCGACGCCGCCGCCAACGCCAACGACGAGAACGAAGGAGATGGTGGCGGCGGGGGAGGTAAGAAGAAGAAGAAGAAGGGCAAGAAGAAGCAGCGGCGGGAGGAGGAGGAGTTGCCGAGATTCAAGCACGTCAAGCCGTTCTCGCTGGCCATGTTCAAGTTCTCCCCCATACTCTCCCCGATGCTCCCCTCCTTCGAATCCATGTACGCCGAATTCTCGACCTACAAGCGAAGCATATCCACGTACGGCACCATACTGCTCAATTCGGACGCGACCAAGCTGGCGCTCTGCAGGGTGTACAAGGGAAAGAGCTGGACGCTGCCGGGGGGGAAGGTGAATCAGAACGAGACCGGGAGGGATGCCGCCGCGAGGGAGACTTACGAGGAGAGCGGCTTCGATCCCAACGCCGAGCGGGGACTGTGCGCCGAGTGGGTCGGGAGGCTGGCGCGGGGCGAGGCTGTGGAGGGACTGCCCTCGCCGCAGCCGCCCTCGGCTCATTCCGGCGATGCGGACGGACCGTCGGACGAGGAGGGCGTCGTTTCGAATCGTCGTTCCGATCCCGCGTCGTCGTCGTTGCCCTGGTCGTGCCCCCTCCGAGACGCCGACAAGCTCGTGTACACCGAGGACGGGACCGGCAAGCGACGGACGTGCTACGTCTGCCGCGGCGTGCCCGAATCCTTCCCCTTCTCCCCCGTAGCGCGCAAGGAGGTTTCCGAGGTGGCGTGGCACTCCATCGAAAAGCTTCCCAAGCACACGTACGCCGTGCTGCCGTTCATGGGAGGGTTGCGGAGGTGGATCAAGAGGGATAACAAGGCCAGGAAGCGGGCCGAGAGTCGGGCGCAGAGCAGGGGTGCGAGCAGGGCCCAGAGCAGGGGCAAGGAGGGCAAGCGGGGGGGAGGGTCCGTGGGCAAGCAGAGGGAGGAACTGCCCGATCTCGACGAAGATTTCGGGCTGACGCCCTTTTTTACGGACGACGGCGACGCCCCCTGGGAGTCGGGCGGCGATCGGGCCGTCGAGGTCGTCGGGGAGGACGAGGACGTCGAGTCGGCCGAACCCTCGAAGAAGGGCAAGAAGGACAAGGGGCGATCAGGGTCGAGCGGGCGCAACTCCCGGCCGAAGTCCCGCGGCTCGCGCGCCGGCTCCCGCGGCCGCGAGGTCACCGCCGCCGACCCGCTCGTCGCCGGGGGCCTCGCCTCCCCCGGCGAGCGCGACCGGTGGACCGAGGACGAGATGTTCGCGGCCAACGAGACCATATTGGGCAGGAGAATAACGTACGACGGCAACCCCCATCAATTCGCGGAGAGGGGGTTCGAGATGGGCGATGAGGGGACCGGGAGGGTGGATCCCCACGCCTTCAGGGTGGTGGGGGGGGCGTTCATGAACTCGGACGCCGCGGCGGCCGAGGGGGCGGCGATGCTGCTGGGCGCGGCGCCGGAGGCGTCGAGGCTGCAGCCGCTGGTGAACCCGAGCGGCATCATGCCCGGCGGGGCGCCGGACGCGGACGCGCCGCTCACGCCCTTCTTCTCGGACGACGGAAAGGCCCCGTGGGAGGAGGGCGGCGGCGGCGACCTCTCGAATGCGATCCCCGATGCGGCGCGGGGCGAGTCGTCGTTGGTCGCGGGGCAACAGAGCAACCCCAAGGGACTGGCGCTGCTGAGCAGGCTGCGCCAGGGCGCCTCCGCGAACGATTTGGTGGGGACCGAGGCGGAGGCAGCGGAGCAGGCGCCGTCCGAGTCGACGGGCAAGGGCAAGCGCGGGAGGAGGAAGAAGAAGAAGCAGGAAGAAGCGGCGACGGAAGCCGTCGGCGGCGGCGGCGCCGGGGCTGCCGAGGAGGGCGGCGATCCCTCCGCCGACTGGTTCATGACGGACAGGGAGATCACGGCCAAGAGCCAGAGGGAGAAGCTGTCGGTACTGCCGCCCCCAGATTCGGGGGCCGCAGCCGCGGCGCCGGCACCGAGAGGCGCCGTCGCTGCCGTGGGTGTCGCGGAGGAAGATCACCTCGCCCAAATGAGGGAGTGGGTGGGAGGTCTTCCTAAGGCCGGGGCCACGAGCACGTTCGGCGACTTCCGGCTGGACGTCGACGCGATCATGGGCGCCATGACGGCCGTCCGGTCCAGGTAGAGATATATTTTTGGAAGGCTCATTGCGACATCGGCGACCTTCACTATCCATAGTTGATAGGCAACAATTTACCTACCATGCCATAATAGAGGCTTCTGCCCACAGTGATGCGATACTGGCCGACCCAATACTTCTCGCTCCACATCAAGAGAAAGAACATTAAACTTTCAACATATGTTTCAACACCTAACATTTATCACTAATATGCACTGCACAAATCTTTCTTTCTTGTCGTGGATAGGTATTTGCGTGCCAAAATGCACAAGTAAGTATGACCAATAACGCGCTAACACCAACTCCGAACTCTGTGCGTGTGCATTGGCAGTTGAAACCGACAGGGTCTTGACACACATAAAATACACCGTCATATCTGAAAAGAAAAACAGATTCAAGCCCTGTCACCATAGCGCCCTTGATACATAACCGCAATGGAAAATAGCTCGTCACCTCCAAACCTTAGGTTAACTCAAAGGATTTGCAGACAGGTTGAATGAGCCAGTGGATCGTTTGGTGAATGCCGATGAGATTCCAATCCCGGCCCGCCTAATTGCTTCCTCCTGCCGCTCTTGCCTGTACCTCTGCCAGGCGAACGAGATGACCTCCATCGAACGCTTGACCTTCATGGAGAGCTTGAGGATATTCAGGCGCTCGCGCACGTCCGCACCCGACACCGGAGAGGCGGTGGTGGCGATGCGCATGATGCTGTGGGTGCGATCGTAACGATATCCTAGCAACCCACAGGTGGACTTGGAGAAAAAGTTCTCCACCTTTTTTCCCACTGCACGAATATCGGAAGTGAGGTAAGAGATATGAAGAGAGAACAAACAACCTCAACAATCTGGGGTTTCGGAAAATGGGGACTTACTTTCATGAAACATGACTGTCATCGCGACAAACCGCTGCATGCTAGCGATGCGGCCTTCGTAGAGCTCCATTGAGAAATGCTCTGGAGGATGATACAGATTGGGAGTATTTTATTGTCAAAGGACAGAGTCAGAAATATACCAAAACACCATGAGGATTTTGTATCAAACAAGAACGTACGGCTGTTCTCGATGCTGAGTAGTCCAACACTCTGCCCAGCCTCATTTCGAAGCCGCTCTCCAAAGTAGAGTTCGCTGCTAGCCTCTGCTTGCAGGAGACTTCTCGGACGATTGATAGTCGAGAGAGCCCTCAACATTTGGAGGGCTGGCATTTCGGCAATGCGAAGGAATTTATCGTAATCGATGTATCCAGCATTGTCATGATCTGGAGGCCAATGAAGACAGGCAATAATTTGGTCCAACTGAAATGACGAAAATAGTGGTGACCAACAGATAGGTTTGAACTCACCTGCTTCCATGAAGATCTTCAGGACTTGATCTTTGGTCAGGGTCGAATCAACAAGATAATACTTGGCAATAAACTGGTCAGCGTTGATCTTGCCATCTTTATCTCCATCCATATCATTGAAAACACCTCGCATATTATTCTCTCTCCGACGTTCATTGATAGCTCTTTCAATCATTTCTTCGAGGGGATCACGTTGGCTGGTCTCGACTGCGACAGCAGAAACTTGGCGATTACTTTGTCCTTTGCGAGCTTCCTTAGAAAGATTGTGATAGGCCCCTTGGAGAGCCGCCGCAGATCGGCCATCTGAATCAAATTGCTTTCGATCCTCTAAATCTGTGGCCTTAATTGTGCTCGTTTTGCGCGCGAGCTTGCCTCCCTTTCCCGTAGGGTCTATGTTCTGACTCCGTCGCCGATCAGTTGTGGCCTTCAGGTCAAACTCTCCCAGCATACGTTCGCAAAGATACATCGGGCGAGATCTATCAAGGAAAATGGCTTTTTTCGATAAAGGAAGCTGTGAAAGAGCGCGCGTTAGTGCTCAGCGGGAAGGAATGGCCATTGGAGAGGGTTTGTCACACTGATGCTTACTTGGAAAGGGTTATGTCCAATTGTAACGGATTCGCACGTTCCCCCAATTGATTGAATCGAGGATGCTTGATTAATGGATAAACAAACCGACGTCTCCAGACTCGTGAGCGCGCTCAAGCGGCCATCAGGCCGTCCGCACAGCAACAGTGATCCACGAACTACCCGGTGAGTGTGACGGTGCACCAAATGATCTGTTGGATTTCCAGACAAAACCCCGCACCCCGCAATGGAGTAAGAGCAAGCTATTAGAGAAAACGGAGGGATTAGTGGTCATTGTCTCATGAGAAACCACATTGGGTCATCGTATACATTGATCACATCTCACCAAAGATTTTGCCCAAGAATGCTTCCGCGCACTGGCTCACCCACGGACAGTCACCAATTACCACAGTACGACCGACCATTCTATGTCTCAAGTTCCTTCCTTCAATTAAGCGTATCACTAGAATAGCCATTTGGGGCATCCAGAAGAAGATGGCTGCATCCACGAAACCAATGAGATAGTACCAATTCACATGGTCGACGCCAATAGCGTTTGATATTGCTCTAGCAATTGGCCAACCAGTAGTGACAGTCACAAAAATGTATACGAAACACCAGCAGTATGACTTGGCATTTTCAAGCACATGTTTGGCCCATAATGTACCAGCGGCTCGTAGCTTTTTTTCAGTAGCTCGCATCTCTTCGATAAGCTTGTTGCCATCCGAATCATAACCTACGATTTTCTCAAGAGCAGCAATGTTCTCTTGGTTGCATCGCTCCAATTCTTCAAGATCTCTTTCAGTAATCAGAGCTCCAGATACGTCTCTGAAATCAGGATTCGAAAGGATGACGATGCATATGTGCGAGAATAGATTGGTGAGGAGTTGCTGCGTTGCTGCTACCGATATACTGCAGGGTTCTGCTGGTCTCAGCCCAACATTGGTGGTAAATATGCGCGAATCAACGATATGATCTTTTTCAGAATGCATGCCTCGAAGTTGCTTTCCAATCTGAACATCCCATTCTGATGTCACCACAAAAATATTGTCGGACATGCTCTGAAGGAGATTCGAGCACGCTAGAGGCGCAAATGTCCCTCCAGAATGAGATACAATGATCATGATGGATCCTTTCAAATCATTGGAACGCTGAGAGAAGGGAAAACCTATAGATGGGCAGTCCATGTCCTGGCCAAATAGACCTAGCAACTTATTGCTGCTGATGGCTGTGATCCTGAGACGTGGGAATGCCTTCTGTAAATCAGAAGCAAACTGCTCTGCAAGCCACAAGCTTACTTCACAGCCAGTAAGAAGTATGTCGATAGTTCCTGCCTGTCTCTCAATGGACTGTGAATGAAGACTTTGCATTCTTTTCTGTAGGCATTTGGTAAAGTTCCACACAGTAAGACGGTTCAAAGATGTTTTTGTGGTAAATCCTCTCCAATCGTCTTGAATTGCACGGCAGACGCGAGGGATGTCACGAATGTCCTGTGCGATAGGGTCTTTGTAATCTGTAGGGATGTAACGATATGATTGAGATATTTGGAAGAACGGCTCGAGAAATTGAAGAAGCAGCCTGGCAGGTAAAAGAACCATTTTAGTTCTCCCGCTAAAGCACACACTCACCCTTTGGAAGGAAATTCATGAACTCGTGATCTCTAGGATGAAGCATAGTCATTCTGTGATGTAGAGAGGTGGAGCGATCTTTTTCATTGCCCTCTTGATATAAAACCAGATTGACTCCTCCATTCATCAGTTTGTAAACCGGAAGGTGTCGATTTGGAGGACTAACATCTGGAGCATCGCCAAATGCCCAATCGAGTAAGCAAATTTCCCCATTGAGATCATCCAAATCGAACCTAAGCGGGCGTTCATCAAACGTGCCATCATAGCTGGTTAAGTCCCCACCAGGAGTTGGAAAGCTCAAGCCAGCCTTCACAGCAGCTTGCTCGGACCCTAAAATCAATCAAGCCAAGTCAACGAACGAAAGAGACGAAACGTATAGTACGAAAACCGAAAATGAGGTATCTCAATGTATGTCGTGTATGGATGTCGCTTTGAATCCTCAGGGACAGGACAGATGCTCGATAATCCTTGTTCAAAAAGATTCCAACCTGGCCCTGAGGATGAGCATTAGGTCAAATTCAGTAAGGGATGCATACTCACCATAGGTAATGATGCCGCTTTTTGGAAAGAAAGCAATTGAATTTGTTTGTCCTCTAGACGCGATGCATAGCTGTCTATGAGCCGACTGGGCAGATGTGACACACAAACCAAAGCTTCCCTTTGCATGAGCCAAGAACGTTTTCACTGTCCAGAGAAGATCGTTATCAAAGAACGCATCGATCACCACTCTCACGAAATCGGCCAGGCCCGCGCCCCCTTCTTCGTCAGTGATGTACTTTGCAAATGGGAGCATGACACCCTCATCGTGCAGCTCAAGACTTAGTATCGACAAAACAAGCTCTTCGAGAAATCTGCCGAAGTGCCCAGGACAAAAGAATCAGATCGCTTCGAGAAAAGAGTTGTACGACTGCAAAAACAAATTCTCACACAGAGCTAATACTCACTCGCGCTCCTCTGGCATGGCACTGATAAAATCAATGCTGTGTCCACTCCCTTCAATTTGCTGGTCCAGAGCTACCTCAAAAAGCTGGGCCAACTTTGCATAGTCCATGAAAGCAGGGAGGCTTACATCCCCCCCTATCCTACTAGATGCCAGGCCAAGGCAAACAGTGTACCTAATGCTGAGAGCGAAACCTGCAAGAAAAGAATGAATAGAGAACACAGCAATCGTCATTTTGAGATTAAATAACATAATTCAAACTATGATTCAAACAGAGTACATATAAATCTACTCACAGCCTTGCGTATGAAGGACATCTACGACACCAGCGATTGCAGCACTGTCAACAGCACTGGGCATCTCATAAGAAGTCACCTGATAGAGACAATGGTTTGTTAGTATGACGGATGAAAAGTACACCGATAGAACTGCGTAAGTGGCTTACCCTTTCCAGCCAATTCTGCACGCTATCAAGACCATAACTCATGCCTGAGGGAAGGCATTCAAAGTTAATATGATGAAAGGAACGAACCGCACACAGCCATACAACCTTTTTGTGAACGCACCATTGAGTTCATAGAAATCGAAATCGCCATTGTGTGTAATGAAGTTCTCAACTAGAGTTGGTGTTGAGCCCACATGACTGCTATCCTGCTCTTTCCCACTCAAATCATAACACCGCCATAACCGAGGAGGTGTCCATTGATGTGGATGAGTCCCATCAAAGCTGGCAATGCTCGACGTGGCAAACCTTTTTTACCCAACGAAAGCAGTCAGATATCGGCTTTAAACGATGTAAATTGATGCCCAACTTGATCAACAACAACTATTCTCACCTCGTGTGGCCAACGTATGTCTTAACCAAACTGCCCGCCTTTGGTTCGCACGGCCCACCGAATTTGGAGCCCACTTTAATCCGAAGAGCATCGGACTCAATCTTTGCTCGTATGCCTTTCGACAAATCTGTCCGCTTGCTGTTGACCTTTCGGCTGCGAAGGCCCATGATTTGGTCCGGGTGACGAGCTGATCGAGAGACGAAGGAAACAACACCACCTGCGGTATGAAACGATGCCCAGAATCAGGAAGAAATGAGATCTCAGCTCGACTCAACCAAAATAATGATAATGCACCAGAAATATCCTCACCCGACTGCGCTCCCCTGACCATGGTTATTGATATCATCTTCTCCAGGATATCGAGCGCGGTTTTGCGCCCATTATCATTTGCGCTGTACGCAGGATTGAGCAAGATCAGGCCAAAATTTCCACAGAAAAACGTCACTGCTTTCACACATCCGTCTCCTGCAATGGTTTCGATCGCCGTTCCCGAGATGGGGATGGGGAAGAAGGGAATCAAATACCTTTCGAGTCCGAGAAGATCAGTGGTCAACGCCTCTAGGGCGGTAATTGCAGCGGCGCGAACAATGGGGGTGTCATAACAATATCCGAGAGATGATCCACTCTTTTCTTTTTTCGAGGAATTCATGTAAAGAGCTACCGCGATTACGACGCTGACGACCCAGCCAAAGTGTCTAACTAACGCGATTTCCCCCTCAATCGATGCACCGCATGCAGTAGAATCGACAGTCATTTGCCATCTCCGCTCAACGAATATCGCGATCAGCCTACTCAGTCCCCCAAAATTCTTGAAGTCTATTAGACCGATCCATGCGGCCACTGCCACATGCGAGAGCTCGTGCAGGGCGCCGAATATGAGGTACCATTTTAGCGTTGATACGGACGACGCCGGTGGCCGCGAAGGTGCACCGAGCAAAGTCATCAGCGCTCGGGAGAGGTGGGGCTTTTCCACGCAAGTGGACCCGATTGATTGACAATCCTCAGGCGGATAGCAAGCGGGCGAACGAAGGGAGACTAGTAGCGAGAGCGAGTCAGTCTAACAATCGCGAGGCAGTGCGCCGAGCAGTGCGAGGCGCTGCTTCGCTGAAGGTCGATGGTCGATGGTTGTGCTCGTCGTTTTTATGAGCGAGCGGCGTCCCTTTTCTTTTGCTTGCATGCCTGCTGTGCCTCTCTTCCCGGCCGTCTCTATCTTCCCTCTTCCGTTCTCTTCTTTCGCTCGCAGGTGTGTGACGGGTACATATCGGGTGCGCTCATGCACTGCCCACTCCGGACACTAAATAAATAAAGAGTTGTCAACGGAGTAAAGAATGAGATACATATCTGATACTAAAATCAGACTTTCCTACTTATTCCCACATATGTGAAGACCGGTATCCAGCCATCTGAAATCTGAACGCCATGAGAGTTGAGCACGCCCGTGTTGCGTACGTAGGCCGACGTACGTACAGTATC
>JALLBE010000408.1:0-17456 GCA_036939795.1 Thalassiosira mediterranea
GCACCCCACTCTCAGAGATCGGATTCGATGTCACTGTCATCGCGCCCTCTTCTACCGACGACCTCAAGCAAGATGCTCACCCAATCAATAATAGCATCCGCCTCTTGCAGAAAGGTGAACGGAAGAAGTTCAAACGTGAGACAGCCGCATCGTGTGAAGCGACGAACATGACCCTCTCAGGCGATCAGTTCATCGGCAAACTCTACGACGCCAACAAAGCACTGATCCCCCAGGCAATGGACAGGTGGGGGAATTTCGGGCCCCTATTTGAACGATTCCTCATTGGCGACAGAGACGCACCAGCCCCCCTCAAATTCAACACTAGAAAAACACCCAACGCAGCGCGGATGAACAGAAGAGCATGCTCACTCGACGTTCCCTTTGGCATTCTCAACACGGCTAACAAAATTTGGACGGAACAAAACCCCTCAGCTTGGTACGGCGACAGTTACATGGACGCCGGCCCTAAACAATGGGCGCTGGGGCAATTGGGACTCGGATGGACAAACGCCATCGTGGCCCATTGCCATGCAGCTCACAAGCGTGCCACCAACCGCGATGCCAAGTCATATTATCACCAACGCCGCCGCAAAATTCCTGTGGTGGCGCTGGTTGACGATGGCGAGGCAATTGCCACCCCCACAAACACTGACAAACCCGAAACTATTGCACTCTCACCTGCTGTCTCTTTCCCCGCCGGCGACATCCTCGATGGAGACGGCGTTGATGGCTGTGAGGCTGATGTGCGCAGAAATGCGGAGTTTCCTCCAGACGGCGTACCTACGTAGATAGGCCGCCTTAAGTGTACTAGCCGCACATTATTATATGTCCGTACCTACTCATACATTGGACATTGGTGAGGTTGTTCACCCGCTAGAGAGAGAGACATCGTAGGCGGCGCGGCATCGGGAAAACACACTACTGGTACCAAGGTTGGGTCTATCTGCTCAGCTTTCGAGTGAACATGACGCCGAAGTTACCATTTCTCGTTTGCTTGGTCATTGCCGTCGCTCTCGTTTCGTCGGGCGGGGAGGCATTTGCGCCTCCTAGTGGGACGTTCACCAGAACAAAGACTGTGTATTCTGCTCTCTACGCGGAACCCAAGGGGTGCGCTGCGAAACCGTACGAGAAGAAGAAGGTCGCAGTGTTTGGTGCGGGTGGTTACCTCGGTGCAGTGGTATTTGGCTTTCTGCAGCGAGCAGCTTCTCTGTAAGAGTACACCCGACTCACCTTATGTTTGTGGCAACTCATTTCATTGAGGCGAAGTCTGACACGCTAATTCACCGTTCGAAAAGGTATGGGACAGGGATAGCGGCAGTGTCCAGCCCGCGAGCTATCTGCGCTACTGGCCTAGGTGCCGAAGCACTCAACAAGGTAGGTGAACATGCGAATGTTCGGAACATGTTCCATCCATTCATGCTTCGTTCACCACTAACGAAAATGGTCTCCTTTTGAAGGTCCTCACGCCCAAATTTAAGCTTGCATACGCAGGCGAAGACCTGATTCGCCTGGTGGACACTACCAATGTTGATCACATAAAAGAACGTTTGAAAGGATTCGATGCTGCTGTCTTGGGCACAACGTATCAGCTTGAACGCCGACCAGTTACTCTAAACACTTACGAGAAGTCTCCGAATGACAAAACGTATGAAATATATCTGGACGAGAAATATGGGGCACGGACCGATGATATTCCGAGCAATGACTCAGATGTTCATAAATCCATTTTCAGGAACTCAGTGCAGGCGTGCATGGGTGCTGGCTTGAGCCACTTGGTAGTTTTTGAGACTGTGCGGACTGAGAGCCCGATGGATTTTGTGAAGATTCTAGAGGAGGAAGGCGCGGCGTACACTTACATTCGAACTGGTTCTGATTTGACAAAGGATATCAACTACACGTTCGAAAAGGGCGTCTCCAATACATTGGCTGTGAACTCTGTTCCTGCTGGATCAGACTTAATCTCGCATGATGCGCCGGCGACGGGAGACGAATCAGCAATTAGCAGGGAAGATATGGCGGCTCTGATCGTGCAATCTTTGATGTCACTCGATTGGAAGGAGAGCAGAGTCTTGGAAGTATCCCCTACTCCTGGTGCTACCCTCTCCAGTGGGTACGGTGGCACGTACAAGAACATGAGGGGGCTCAAATTTGACAAACAGTGGTGTCCGAATTCAGATGCCTTGGCAGATGTGTTGTCTGAAATCTAAAACTCAGTAGGCTTATGTGATACCCTCCAAGCGAGCCAGTGCCCAGCAACCAATAATCCCAGATGATCCTAAACTATCTAAACCAGTCTATCCTGAACTTTACGAAGGGATAGGGGTGTTCCTACTGCAAACATCCAATGTACACTTTCCACCAACTGCACACTGAATACCACTATCACCATTGAACGAGATCAACCTCGCATCAACATGATGAATTCGTCCATTTATCAGCACTCCTCGTCCCCCATGATTTCCATTGATTCTCTCAAACTGTTTATTGCGTACCAATGATGCTCATTGCGATGTCTTGGGGCCGCATCATTGCTTATTTTCCATTGATTCCCTCAAATTGTGCACCAAATGCTCTATGCGATACCTCTGTTTCGCGTTGGCCTTTTTCAACTCATCGTTTTCTTTCCTCAATGCCTCCAGCTCCTTGTTGCTGGCTGTTCCTCCTCCCCCCGCCTCCTTTTTCATCGTCTCCATTATCTTCCGCAGGCTAAGGAGCATTTCCGCACGTTCCTTTCGCAAGATGGCACTCGTGTCATTGTGCGCTTTGGCGAGCTCGAGATCCTCGAGGCGGCGTTGAAGCTCGGCCACGGGGTCCCCGGATGTTGCATCCTGAAGAAAAGATGCAAAGAAGGGGTTGAGTAAATCACAAATTAGCAATCAATTAATTAATTGCATCGAAAGAAATCATCAGGCAAGCACCGAGTGCACCGAACTGGCACCGTCATCCTTCGCAGGCCTGGCCACGCGCCTATCGCAGCGCTCAACCAAACGGGGGACTTACAGCCGACGTCATTATGATTTCAACTAGAGGGACCAAAACAAGGTGCAATTAGGTGAGGTGAGAGGCAGCAGAGGCGGCGGGGGGACAGGGGACAGGGGCGACCCTTGGGCGGGGCGGGGTTCCAGGTTGTGGTTGTGTAGGAGACATTGTTTTCGGGCATCTTTATTTTTTTGGAGGGCGAAGTCAATATTTACTTATGGTATGGTACTATGTACCATAAGTCACCACTATTGTAGGGGAAAGTATGAGGGCAAGCGCTCAGAAACACTTTTCGACTAGAGCAACGGCGACGGGCGACGGCCGGCGCGGCGGCGGGCGGAGGCCGAAGGACAAAGCAAGAAGCAAGCCGCCCCGCCGCAACCTCGATCTGCGCTGCGAGAAGACAACCTTAGAGCACTTAGAGCTATCTATCTCCGAAGCTGAGAAGAACCAATCACTCCGGTTGGGGGTTGGGGGCCCTGCGGCGCACGCTCTCCTCTCGCCTTTGAGCGTTCCGTCGCCGTCGCCGGACTTGTGCCATGAATCGTCAAGAATCGCACCGCATCTACCTGCAACTGTTCGCACCCCGCAGCCCCAAAGGTACATCGGACGCTTCCGCGGCGCCGGCATTGCATCGCCACGGCAGTCATGACATACACCCACCCAATTATCCGGCCACGACTCCCGGGGCTCCCTATCAGTTCACTTCCTCGTCGGACTCGTCGCAATCTTCGTATTCGTTTTCGTCGTTGTCCACTCATACTCCTTCACCCGCACACGCTCGCCATGCCAGCCAGGCGGGAAGCGGCAGCGGTGCGGGCAAGCAACATCGCTCCGGTCGAATGGGGGGGCAACCACCGACCGTGACCACCTCCGCTGCGGTCAGACTGACTGATAAGGCCAAAACTAGGGATGTTACAGCTCTACTTAGAGGGAAGTTTGGTTTACCTCCCATCTCCAGCAGTACGAAGAATTATCCTGGCAATCATTACAAACAAGGCACTCATTCTCCCGAAAAGAATAAAATGCCAACTCGATTATCTAAGGGGCACAGATACAGTGATGTGACACATGCCACAATTGATCCTCTCGACCATTCCGATGAAGAAGAGAACGAGATTGATGCTCTGGTGCTGATAGGGACGATCGATTCCCCGCCAAGGGGTTACTTGCGGTTTGAGCACGAGGAGTTTCTGGAGGAGCAACAGCGGCTGGAAATGTTTCGTCAATACCGTTCTCAGCAGACGTTGGTCAATCACGAGTATGGAAAGTCGGCGACAGGTCTTGCTCACCTGCCCGTATCAGAGTCCACTGCCACGGTGAAGGCGTCTGGGGCACAGCCTGGGTGGGCATCGTCCATGTTGTTGGCACCTTCTGCGAGCAGTGAAGGTATGGGCAATCAAAGTGAGAGTGATGCTGGCCTTGGTCATGGCACCCTAATTTCGGGCACCGGAGCCGTAGGATTGGATCTTTCCTCCTCCCGTAGCAGTTCGGCGACAGGAGGCGGAGGAATGGGCGCTCGTACTACACCGTGGGGAACGCTCAGAGGTTTAGGGACAGATGGACCAGGAGCACAAAACTTGGATGTCTCCTCCTCACGTGGAAAGTTGCCAACAATTGCGTCCGAAAGAGTATCACCATCGTCTGCAACACCAAACTCATCTACACGAGTTATGTCACCGCAGACACGCTCAAAAGCACCTAGCCTTCTGCGCGGACTTGACCCGGAGCCTATTCACATGGTTAGAACAGTTCTTCCTGATGAACATCCATTGCATGTTCGAGATGAAATGGTGTCTTTGCTGAGCCGAATGAGGCAAGAGGCGGAGGAGGAAATGGGTGTCTACCCGAAAGAAGAGAGTGAAGGGGGCAACCAACGCCAGTCGTACCAGCCAACTTGCCGTTGGTTCTTTCAGCCATGCAGCCCTCTGGGAGGCACCGGGCCGTCTTCTCAATCACCCAAGATACAGAGCATTCCTGCTTACATCGACGTTGAAGGATATTGTACTGAGGAAGAGAGTGAACACGACGATGGGGAAGACGATGATGAAGTGGATGAGGATGCCTACGAAAGCAGAAGTGTGGTATCGATTGGAGAGACAAATCAGCCAAAGTTACCTATGTTGCCTCAAGTATCTCACTTGATAAAAGAGAAAAGGAGTATCGCTATACTTCGCGACCTTTCTGACCCATCTTTCCTCCTGTCTGGCTATTTGATGAAACAAAGCTTGAGAGATCCAAACGTCTGGAGAAGGGTTTATTGCGTTCTTTCTGAAGATCGATTATGGACCATTGGGAGGATGAAGTTGTTGAAAAGTAATACCAATGCTGATGACATGATTTCGTCCTTGCGGGCTGGGAGGCACAAATATATCAAACTCCATCGAACTCTCCTCTTAGAAAGGGGAGAGGGCACTGCGCAACCAACCAAGCAACATTCTTCCTCAAAATATAGGGGCTACTTTCTTACTCCATTGGGACACCGTCTTCCACACACATTCCGAATGCTGACTGCTCAGGGCAAATGCCACACATTCAGAGCATTCAATTCACATTCATTTCACGTCTGGATATCTTCCCTGTCAGAAAAGATTGCGCAGAAACACGGAGATGGAATGATGGATCTTGCTAATGTAATCGCCGAGGAAGAAACCATGGCACGATGCCGGAGGATGGACAGCATTGCTGTAACTCCACTTCACATTACCGAAGACATATCGAGGTGGTCAAATCTAATTCCCATGGACACTGTCAGATTCGGTATTGATGTGGCAGCTTTTCGGGAGCTTTGCCGTCACGTTGATGGTGCGATTAGTCAGTACCAAAACCATGGCAATGTAGTCAATGTGCAGACTAGAGTGGGTGGTACTCATAGCCGAAAACAGGCATCTTCTCCTACTGGAAGTCAACGAGCAAAAAATGCGGAGCACGCAAGTATGATTGCTTCGGTATGGGAGGACGCAAGAATGGTTGCCTCTAAATCTGCACAGCTGCTTCACGCACTTGCTACGTTGGATCACGAGAAGCAAAGTCAAACTATGTCTTTTAGCAAAGGGGACAACCTTGGTCAGCTTGAACGGAAGACCAACATGGAACAGTTGATAACAGAGCAAAAGGGCGTCCAATCAATTTTGGGCAAGCACTGGGATCACCAGCAGAAAATACACGACCTTGCAGGCAGTCACATTCCACAACTCCCACCGGCACACCTCTTCGATCCACTCTTGGAAACACTGCAAAAAGTTGTTCGTTCAAACTGAGTAGATTGATTGCAACATTCTTCCCGTCTAGTAACATCCCATCACTTGATAGTTATCTATGCCGTTGATATTCAATCTTCAAATTAGTTGGAGAGGCCAGGGGTACGAAGAGTGTTAAAATGCGGGAGCTCTAGGGCTGTTGCAAATCTTGCCAGAAAAATGAGCCCGAGCTACTCTTCCAATTTTACACATCATACCTACCAGTGTCTTGGACCACCACAGTCCTGAATTTCAGTGAATGCATTGCACCTCCCCAGGGATCTATAACAAGTATCAGTATCAAGTTGGTACAAATCTACCATCACAGGCAATCCACTGTGTACCCATTCAATCTACTTCACTTAGGTGCAATAGGCCAATGTCTCTTCACCTATACCCCTGGACACTTGTAATAGACAACAACACCAGGTAACTCTAGACCATTACCATTCATGGTCACAGAAACAAAGTGGAAGGATATATGGGGTCTATGTGATGAATATAGAGGGCATCCAATCTGTAGAATATGGCAACTAAAAGCTGAAAAGAAAAGTGTTCACTTCTGAATGACACCACTATTTTTCAAGTTGGTGCCTAGGAAGCCATCAAGTGATCCACACACTGTGGAGTGTGATGTTAGGGTTGAGGCTGACTGCATCAACACGCACCCTAGAGCCATTGGGCTAAATATGCAAGCCATTCATCATCATGT
Organism: Thalassiosira mediterranea; assembly: GCA_036939795.1. Lineage (NCBI taxonomy): Eukaryota > Bacillariophyta > Thalassiosirophyceae > Thalassiosirales > Thalassiosiraceae > Thalassiosira > Thalassiosira mediterranea. The sequence goes on from JALLBE010000408.1 coordinate 6,931, forward strand.
AATATACCAAATACTTAGCTATGTTGAACACATCAACTAAGCTAGATACGTTTTGTGAATTATATCTAGAATACAAAGAAAACATCTACAAATACGTCTGGGGCAAAACTGATTGCACCAAGGGCACACACCTAAAATCCATCAATTAATCTTGCCTTCCCTCAGCAGTGTACGTGGACTTGGCATATGCTGATGATCAGCTGATGCTGTTGAGCCCTAGGTACTGAAAATGACAGGGAGATGCATGGCTATCTACATCTACATTTAGATGGAGGATGGAGGTTGCAGTCACACAACCCTTGAGTGTGAAAAGTTAGAGATACTAGAATATGTATTATTTAGGACAATATGCTCCACCACATTCTAGAGAAGACTCTTCCACACCCATGGGACTCTTTGCCTTTGCTTGCTAGCACTAGCAAGGGGGACATGATCGAATTTGATTGACCCAGATTAATGATGAGTTTAGATAACCACTCTCCTCAATATCCTGGTCACCTCACTAGAGTCTACATGATGTTGTGCTGAGATAGGTTAAGAGCCAAACCTGGTCCGCGAGAATCATATTTTTGTTCGGAAGCAAGGGCACTCTTGTTTCTATTGCTGACAGTGCTATTTCATCTAGCGCAGCCAGTTGGTTTGAGTTCACACTTGAACTTGAACTCAAGTTTGTCTTTATCCATTGTACTCTTTTGCACCTTCATAGTCATAGAGGGTCAACATCATAGGTACATCCCCGCAGATCACCACTCCATCCAGAGAGGAATAAATCTGGAGATCCATTTTTTGCATGTTGTGCTCTAGAGCTAGAGTGGAGTTTGAGTGGGTGTGTTGTTTGCAAGTGTGAGGATTTTCATCGGTGTCAAGTCCGTTCCATCCGTCAGGCCAAGAGTCACATTTTTCAAACTTCACATTCAAAAGGGAATAAGTATGTACCTTATGTACAAAACTTTCGTGTCCATATCAGTAAAAATGTATTTTATTCCTCCATAGGATACGAAAATATTCGGAGTGATATTTTGGAGACCTGGACTTGCGACTTGCGATACCCCCCGGATCTGAACTGATGGGGCACACGCCGCGCCGACGGGTCGGGCGGGCGGAAGGAGCGCCACTCTCCCACCTGGTCTCATCTCTCATACCTACCATTGCTACATCAAGCCCTAGAGGCTCATCGCTCGGCTACATCATTAATGGATGCCGCAGATTGCAATCACCGCGTGTACTGTTTTGATAGAACCATTGCAGTGGCTAAGGCTGCATCAACACACAGCGATTCCTTGATAATAGGAGTTGCCACGGTTGCCCCATTGATCTAGGCTGGATACGAAAGTCTCGCAGGAGGCGCCCCGAAGAAACAATGATCCCGTCGACGACGGTGGCCACACGGTCGAGAAGGACGACATCCCTGCCACGTATTCTGCTCGCCGCCTACGCAGTATGTGCTGCAACTATACATTACAACGGCAATGAGGTACGTGCTAAGGTTAGCAAAACAACGAAGGATCAAGCATTCTCGCACAGATCTCGTTTCCAGGTTGCCTCACTCATACTTCACTCTTCGCGACTCGAATGATTCAGTATAATGGCAGGCAAAGTAGATGGAATCCAGGGTTCACATTCGTATCAGCAGAGACAGTAAACGCACGTATTGGAAACGTAGACGGCAACTCAGAAGCGAAAACATTAGCTTCGCAAGAAGAAAAGGAATCGCAATTGGAGGTAGACGGCGCGGTTGGCTTGTCCATAAAAGGCCAGGAGGCGGTATCCCAACGAGAGCTTAACACGAAAACTAATGTGAAGAAAGGCAATAAGCAGCGAACTGCCACTGCAGGTGGACAATCAGGTATGCAGAGCTTTCGGGGTGGTGTCAACAATAATAAACAGCGGAAGCCTGCCAATAAGAAACCCGGAAATGGTGTAATGCAGGTTAGGAACAAAACCGGCAGCAACAATAAGCAGAACAGGAACAGAACTGGAGGTATCAATGGCATGCAAGTGAATGGCAGCAGCACTAGAAAGAAACACACTAATAACGGGGGCAAAAATAAGAGGAACAGAAACAGAAACAATGCTAAAAGGAACAACAAACGTGGCAGAGGCCGAAGGCGCAGGAAGCCTGGTTGGAGCAATGGAGGAAACTGGGATAAGGACCACGGTGGTAAATCAGGAAAAGATTCTGGCAACTGGGGAGGTGGTGGATGGGGCAATGGAGGAAAAAAACGCAAGGGCTGCCCATGCACGTACGTTCCAGCCTCATCACCTTCATGGGGTGCATCATCCTCTTGGGTTGGCGGGCGCCAACTCAGCTCCTGGGGAAAATCTGGAAAAGAAAGCTCTGGATCATGGGGAGGCGGTGGCAATTCTTGGGGAGATTCTTGGGGTGGCATGATCAAGGTTTGCACGTGCATGCCGACGTACGTTCCTACGTATTTTCCAACGTGAGTGCTTTGACATGAAAGAATGTCCTTCTTTTGAAGATGAGTCATGTCGCCGCATTCTGACTGATCTCGCAAAAATACTTTTCGTCTTTCACACTTCGATGTCCAACCAAACCAAACCAAAACAAACAGGTCAACTCCAAGCACCCTCATCCCAACACTGTCACCGACCATTCAGCCAACCCTGTATCCGACCTTAGAGCCTACCGTTTATCCAACCAATTTGCCCACGCTTGAGCCGACCCTCTACCCCACTCAGGAGCCAACCATCCTTCCAACTTATCTTCCTACGGTGAATCCGACCCTATACCCTACCTTGTATCCAACTCTTGAACCTACACTAGAGCCGACTGTTGAGCTTCCAACACAGTTCCCAACAACATTGTTGCCGTAAGTGCCCATATGTGCAGTCCTCTTGATTTGTCAGCACTCAGTGGGTGTCACTGTATACTAACTACCCTTGATTAAAATTGATGATGTGGGTATGCTTCCTGCCCCCCAGTACTTTGTACCCTACCCTCTCCCCAACGATGGAACCAACTCCTGTCGATTCGTCCTACATTCCCACGCTTTCACCCACGTTGTCACCGTGAGTACCCATATTTTTTAGGGAGAGTACAAGAAAGTATCTTTATTTTTGTCACTGATGGTATCTCATATGTGTGACCTTCATGATTGCTTCACTTTAGTACACTGAGCCCGACACTCTCTCCAACTTTGAGCCCAACTCTTAGTCCAACTCTTAGTCCAACTCTGAGCCCAACGTTCTCTCCAACCATCAACCCCACAATGTTTCCCACCATGTTTCCCACAATGGCACCGTAAGATCAGGTTTGACTTCGCACGTATGTGTATTTCCAGCAACAATTCATCTCACCATTCTTCGTTGATATGCTGCTGCCATTTCTGTTTAATATCCCCAGGACGGAAGAAGAAGAGTCTTCTATATAGCTCTGAAGATTAGACATGGCTAGATCAACGCAGTGGGCATCGAACGATAAGTGCAGAAACCAACATTGAAGCAGAGGAACACTGTTGTCGCCGCACCAATCACAGATGTCACGGATCACCTTTAGCAAGTACGGCAAAAAAGAGGAACGATAATCCATTCCTCGTATATGTTACGCCTGACTCCCCACTATTTGCATACGCGGAGGAGGCGTGGAGAAACTCACAGAAACATCCCACATAGTAGTAGTTCATAAATGCGTGTTTTTGATAATTTTCAAGTGTGATAAGTAAATCAATTACATCGAAAAGCCAGAGCTCTACTAGTAGCATCCTAGCACTAGTGAGAGTCACTTCCAATTGAATCCTTTAACCTACCATCAAGCGCATTTATGAAGAGTGGACGTTTATCCCCTTTCATTTCCGTCAAAACGACAACACAGTGGGTGCGAGGTGTGAGTGGGTTTTGACCTACAGTTGTAGATATGATGAAGACCAGTGGTGACATTAATTCTTCACGAATCACAGCCAAGGAAAAGAAGAAAAGAACATCCAGCTGTCCATCGTACTGCACATTTCCATTAATCAATATTATGATGAAAAGTAAATTGATAATCTCCCAGTCGATGACGCATGTAATCAAGAAGTAAGCGGTTGTAACCAATCCCAATCAAGTGGTCATCGATCATGGTTCTGGAGATCTCAAGAGAATCAAAGAAGTCACACTGTATCTTCTGCCCAGTTACGCCAACGCCATCTCGATAAAACAAGACACATCTCCCTGGAGGCATCAGCACTACCTCTTCTCTCTCAACCAACGATATTTCTCTCATTTCCACCGCAATTGTATCTTCTGCCAACTTTTTGACGAAGTTGTAAACATTATCGATATGCTCAGCAGGAATATCAAACGGCATTTTCGACCGCAGGAAATCGAGCGCATTACGCAAGTCCGTCAAACCCTTCTCAATCCAATCATAGCTCATGATGTCCAAGACTGCATTAACTAGAGTAGGACCACTCAGCCGCGGTATCATATCTGAGTCACTGATGATGGTCGTGATGAAGGGCCTTGCACGTTCACTCAATTCCTTGGATAGTAATGCGGGACATCCAAATCCTATCACATTGGCGTCAATTGCCTTTTCATCATCGTTGAAGATGACAGCTACAACGGCCGCCGCACCTGCTCCAAGACTATGTCCAATCAGAGTCAGTTGCACCTTCTTTCTGTTCGCCATTTTCAGCAAGGAGTGCAGTAGGTCAACATGGTGATCGACAATGAATTGCCCTGACTTTACCAGTCCGGCGTGTGCCCGACCTCCTCGAAAATCGACAGCATCAAGGAGTCCATCAGATAACACATCGCTGAAGTCCTTTGTACCTCGAACAACTATAAGCACGTCAAGATAATCTTGAGTGCTAAGTCCATGATCTTTTCGCAATGCCACATAGTGCGCTGGCTCGCCAGGTGCATTCTTGAGCTGGGCATATATCAAATCCCATTCCTCATCATGTAACCCTGATTTTATCTCGTCGACGGTATCAACATATGCCAAATCTGCCAAATACAAGGCCTTGTGAAGCTCCGTCACTTCCTTCTCTGACACTTCTGGGGCAAAAGTATGTGCTCTACGCTTCCAACTGGGCGTGAGTAAACTCTCCATATATTCCACGAAGTAAATGATACTGAAAGGCTTGAGCTTGTGCCAATCGATATGACCGAAGTTGCGCATCACCGTCTCTGTCACCTGTCCAAGAGCCTTCATGACTATATCCTGCAGCTCGAGGAATCCCCGGGAAGACTTTTGGCTTTGCATCATCTGCGACAGTTTCGATGCTCTCTCGATGAATTCTGCGGCCATTTCGCCGGGCTCACCGTCGCCGCTCTCCTTGCTGGCAGCAGAGAAAACGTCTTGGAAGAAAGCAAAGAAGTCAAATGCTCCTTCAGCCCCCGAGTCTTCAACATTCTTCTTCTCGCTCGCAGCCTTCAAATCATTCATGAATTGCGTGATTGACTCGTCCGCAGCCTTCCAGTCGTTTACAAATTGCGTGACGGAATCATCCACTGAGTCCTTGATCAAGGATATGCCTTTCAGTATTTTGGATTCCAACGTTTCCTCGTCCTCCTTCGTCTTCACTTTGTCGAAGAGAGAGGGCTCCGACGATGACTTGTCGTCTGCGGACCCCGACAACAACTTCTCGAGATACTTGGCTCCCTCCGCCGATCGATCGTCTATCCATTTTCCGAAGACGTCGAATATCGCGGGTTCGGATTCGCTGGGATCTTCGGCGCACACCCCCGCCGAGTCCTTCTGACCACATGATGTGCCCACGGAGCCCGCCGGCAATATCGCCCCGTGCCAAACCAGATGAACGAGGAAGAAAATGCGCAGTAACCACATGTTGAAGCAGTGTATATGGGGCAGGAGGGCGCCGGCCAGAGGCGGCGGCGCAGCTCTACTGAGACCTGAGACCACTACAGCGGGGGCGGCCGCGTTGTTTCAGAACAAAAGAAAAAAGGAAGTGAGAAGTTGTTGATCGGGTAGGAGTCAGGGTAGGATCTTTGAGTGAAATATCTTTCCCACATACTAAATCCTCTGTCATCTGTCGTAGAGAACCGATACGAACCCTTCAATCATACCCGCCCACCACCCAACGTACCCACCTCTTGCACCCGTGCCGTTGGTCATTTCACTCGAACAATGATGGAGAGCGATCATCGGACTGCCGTCGACGACGCCACCCCGTCGGCCGCGGCCCAGCCGCTGCGGCGACGACGGCTGAACCCCTTCCTGCGAAAGCCGCTGTGGGTCGTATTCGCGGAGGAGGAAGGCGGTGGCGCTCCGGCCGCGGACGACGGACGGCACGGGACCGCGGAAGACGTTGGCAACGCTGGCGACGCCGACGACGCCGACGACGGTATCGAGCTGCCCCGAAGAGACGGTTTGTCGTTCCAGTACGACGACGATCATCGCGGCGGCGGCGGCAGCCCGCTAGACAGTCGGCGGCATCGCCACGCGACCCACCCCCATCCGCCGCGACACCTCTCCCTCTTCGACCTGGTCTCCATAGGCGTTGGGGGGACCGTCGGATCCGGGATTTTCGTCCTGAACGGCCTCATCGCCAACCAATACGCCGGACCGGCCACCTTCCTGAGTTGGATCGTCTCGGGCATAGCCGCGCTGTTGAGCGGGTGCTGCTACGCGGAGTTGAGCGGGCGCATACCCTCCGCGGGCAGCAGTTACGCGTACGCGTTCGTGGCGCTGGGAGAGCTACCGGCCTTCGTCACGGCGGCGATGCTGAGCTTGGAGTTTTTGCTGAGCGGGAGTGCGGTTGCCAGGTGAGGTCTCTACGTCTCCAGGCGAGAATGCTATAGTCTTCCTTTCGTAATGTTGACGATATTGACAGGCTCTCTCTGTCGTCGAAATGATGGTGGTTCGGGAAGGTCTTGGGGAGACAAAGTAGTCGAGTGGCTTCGAGTGGAGCTGAATGCTCCGGAGTGGGTAATTAATGTGCTGGATCCTGGCTGGAACATAAATCCCGCCGCATGTCTCGTGTCCATCGCAACCACCTCCCTCGTCCTGCTGGGCGTGAAGGAGTCGAAGGCCGTCACCGATTTCTTCACCTGGATCAAGGTCTTCTTGGTGGCGTTCATGACGATAGGAGGGTTTGTCCTATTCGATACCTCCAATATGGTGCCATTCGCACCGTTCGGGGCATCTGGCGTCGCGAGGGGCGCGGTCTCGTCCTTCTTCGGATATCTCGGTTTCGACGCAGTGTGCTGCGTGGCGGGCGAAGCAATTGATGCGGAGAAGAATCTACCGAGGAGCATTATGATCACCCTTGCCACGGTGACGACACTGTACGTTGCCGCGGCCATTGCTCTGGTGGGAATGCAGCCCTACCAGGATATCTCTCCGGAAAGTGGCTTTCCAGGTACGTCGATTATTAACCTTTACCTTCGTTGTGGTGTGAAATATCTTCAGTGCTAATGACTTGGGTGGCAGAGGCATTCAAGGCCAATGGCGTTGAGTGGGCGTCTCAGCTGACTGCATTCGGGGAGGTGTTCACACTGCCAGTGGTTGTCCTCATCTCCATCGTCATCCAGCCCCGGTTGCAATATGCTCTAGGTAGGTCCGTTGTAATCTTGAAGCCCGTAGGATCTGGCATTGATCGCATAAACCACGCTCTAGGCATTCTCATGACTCTGTTACCGCAACTCTCTCAGCAAATGACGGCTTGCTTCCTCCGATGTTTGGCGAGATCGATTCAACAGGGAATCCGAGGAAGGGTGCACTATTCGCAGGTGTACTCATGACAATATTTGCAACATTCATACCTTTCTCCAGCTTGGATGATTTCGTCTCGGCTGGCATCCTGATTGCGTTCACGGTCACCAACTGCTCTCTGATCATAATGAGGCGAGAGTCTCCTGCGTCAGATCTGAAACTGTTACCAAAGCTTCTCGCTTGGTTCAACTTGTTCGCATTCTTGACTTGTCTGGCCGCATCTCATGGGCTCTCGTCGCCCCTTGGATGGGTCGCGGCGATCATTCTGGGATGCATATCAATGTGGATTTCGGTGAAAATATCCAGACAGTGTCCCCCGACGGCGTCATTTGGCAGCGCTATGAGCAAAACGGCACAGATTTACGGCAACAAGAGATACTTTTCGACACCATTAGTGCCATACATTCCGTGCCTGGGCATGTTCGCGAACTACTTCTTGATCAGCCAACTCAGCTTCTTCGGCATATGTCTGCTTTTCCTCTATGCGGCCATCGCGGTGCTGATATACTTTATGTATGGAGCCCACAACAGCGTGGGAAGACTGGAAGACTGGGAGGAGCAACAATATTCGATGGTAGACGAGCATGACAATGGTCACACATCTACAGAAGAGGGGGTGCTGACATGACAGCTCGTACCAGTTGAACATGAGAACCAAATTTTCATTTAGCAGAGTCATAATTCAACTGTAGTGTTCAAAGACTACTCAGCGCTCGTTTCTGTCTCGCCTCTTTCATCTTCTGTATTCGCAGTTTTGCAAGCTTCTTTCTCTCGTCAATAGAGAGCTCTGGGGCAGTGTTACTTTCTTCTTTGTTCTGCTGCCTATGGCGACGATACCAGCTGCTATCCCTGCCCCAACTACTCTTCGATCTCAGCTCCTCCTCATTCATCGTGCCATACCTCTCCCTGAGATCCATCAACAGCTCCATGGCCTGCTTGATGCTATTCAAACTCTGATCACCTAATCTCGATCGCATATCCGGATTTTCCTCCAAGTATCTATACAGTATTTTGAACAGGTGGGACCGTACCACGTTGACTGACAATGGGATGAGGTGAGTGATGGATGAAAACGTCTCAAGATAACAGCAGGTGGGGATACTTACAACTACCACCCTTTGTGCCCAGTGAGCCCGGTAGGGGGGGGAATATCGTCGCATAATCGAGGTACGTCTCAGCATATCCAATCTGCCGCTCGAACACACTCCTGGCAGTGCTTTCGGCCTCTCCCGAGGATGGTGCAAATATGCCTGGCATTTCCAACAAACTCTCCGAGGACATGGCCCCGCTTGCATCTGTCTCCGAAAGACACCTCCTCACATCATCGTGAGATTCAATGCCCCCGTTTGCGAATAGAGGAAAATGCGGGTCGCCGCTGTACGATCGCGCGATCTCCGCGCATCGACGTATGGCGTCCCAATTCGCCGCCCCGACCGCCACCTTGTTCTCGAATCGAGTACGTCCGTGCACGGTTATCAGATCCACGCCGCAGTCGATCAGGCATTTTATGCGCTCCTCGATCGTCTGCGGAGGAGCGGCGCCGTTGCCCAACTTGCCCTCGTTGGCCTGCGCTTGCGTGGGAGGCAGGCGTATCTTCGCCGTGACTCCAATTTCGCCGGGGAGTTTCGACCGAAGTTTGGAAAGGACCTCGTAGGTGACCTCGGGGGATTCGTCGTGCAGGAAGGATCCGTAGCGACCCGTGCGGGCGATCTTTTGGGGACAGCCGAGGTTGAGATCGATGGCTGCCACCGGAGGACCCTTGGAACCCGAACCGAGACAATCCAGGCTGCCGGTACGTTTCAAGATCATCATGGCAGCCTCGACGGCAACATCAGGATCGTGAGCAGCGATTTGCACGACCGTCGGCTTCACCTCTACGTCGGATTCCGAGACCGATTGCACCCCTCGTCGGGAGGCGATGGCAGCCAAAACCCTATCCCTCGCCCGTTGCACGTCATCTGCATCCATGCCCTTCAATGCATGGGCCGCCGACTGAGTCGACTGCAGCTTTCTCTCATCCTCCGTGCCCAGCAAGACATCCCGGACCAAATCTCTCTCGTAAACGTCCAAATGATTCGTCCTGAAGGTTTCGCCGTTGGATTCCACGAAGTTGTACGCGTGTATCATCTGGGTGTAGGAGAGGTCGACGTCGTACAATTGTTCGCACATGAGTCGGAACGGGAGGTCGGATTGTGCCACCATGGGCGCGAGGACGTGTTTGGGGGAGTTCAGCCTTTGGTAAAAGGATGGCGTCGATGTTGTGGGCGCGTCATCGTTGCTATTGGATGCCGATAGGTGCCGTCTACTGTTCGTCGCATACCGCCATTTCTGTGACGTATGCGAGGAGGTCGTAAGGAAACAGGGATGCATGGACGACCTCCTACTCGTCCAAGACATCATCGTGATGCCCGGGGGTGGCCGCATCACCATATCCGCGCCGCCCGCCCGCGCCTCCCCCGATCCTGTCGATGTAAGTAGGAGGACTGCGAGCGTCGTAGCAATTGCTCCCCTCCCGGCGTTGCCCCGGCGTCGCTCTTTTGCGTAGGTCGATGGCGTAGGCGGCTGCGTCGGCGTCGTCATGATGTTGCAGCGGGGTGACCCATCGCAATGGCCTGCCGGCGTAGCGGGGGGACTACGTTATCTGATGGTGAAAATCGTGTGGCGGTGACGATGAAGACTGACGACGACGCGGCCGGGATGATGGATGGTGAATTTTTGATTTTTGCCAAAAAATGAACGCGAGATAACGTACCTACGTACGTACGTAGATACTGAATCACGCGCGCACATTTGTGGTGATGGCGGGAAGAGCGATGCGAGACGGACTCAGGACTGACCAAGGGGT
>JALLBE010000409.1:0-16875 GCA_036939795.1 Thalassiosira mediterranea
TCTGGCACATACCGCAGGCCGCGACTCATCCCAAATCTGGCCATTTTGCCAGGGTATGGCTTTACCCCTGGGACCATCCAAGCCTTGTGTGCACATGGCGGTTGGTATCACATGAAACCAGATCAAAGGATATCACTTTTGAGTCTTTACTGTTGCCAGTCGGATGCTTGTCAGGTCGTCGGGCTACCTGTGCACTGGGCGTGCCTTCCAAGAATTCAAAGTAACTGCAATGATCGTGACGTTCTTGCTCTTTCTATCATCTGGTCTGAGATTGGACACAAAGTATTTGTTCTGTCCCAAGTAAACTGTTCAATTGAAGCTGAGGTCGTTTCTTGAAGGAGTCTTGTACCAACGGCAATGGGCTGGGCTTCCAGGTCACAGCGCCTGCCTGACGTTGAATTGAGAAGTTTCAAAAGCCGACACGACACTTTCGTCGTGATTGTAAAAATTGAAGTATCTGCGTGCTTCATTCACTCTGTTGACCGAGATTACAGTGATGAAGTGACAAGAACCACCTGTGCTGATTGCAACAGAGGAAGAGTCCGCTAAAGGGATCTCATAACCATCTGTAAGGGCAAGAAGGGGGTCGAAGGCAGTTGGCTAACTGAAGATCATCTTGACTGTAAAAAGTGATCTTTAGCTTAGTTGACTCTAGTTTCAAATATTTTGAAACAGGCAGGCTTTACCTGCAACTGTCCTTGCTCAAGGAGTTTCACAAGATCTTCCTGCTCGTAGTCAAGACTCCAAAATTTGTGTGCAAGGTGTAAGAAGATAATCAATCATGCATCGTCATGACAAGATCCGATAAGCTCACTCCTAAGATAAAACATATCGCCCTCAAATACCATCACTTCAAATCCTTTGTTCGATCCAAGCGAATCAAGATCAACTATTGCAGGATTCACCTACGCTTCATGCTATGTGGATGGTGATAGGCTTGCGAGGGAGCTGTGTGATGGATGCCTCGCTATGAGGGATGCTGAGAATAGGACATTCCATGCAGGTATGTGGCTATTCCCAGGCGAAGCTCTCGCATGAGGTCTACGAAAAGGATATAGATTCCAGCGTAGATAGTCTGACAGAGCTGGACCAAGCTAAGTGGGATAGCTCGATATCCATAGCATCAGCACAAATAGCAATAGGTTCAATCCCATGGCCATGATAAAGCCATAGTAATGGCTCATGGACATGGGAATAATCAGACACGGGATAAGGCGAAGCAGCCCCCAGGCTGATGCCAAGGCAGGTTGGCAGAGGTCCTGGAGGGCAGATAATGCAGAGATCTAAATCATAATTTCTATTCTTTGCCGATCGAATCCGAGTTTACTACATATTATAACACACATCAACATCAGCTCCCAAGGAGCTGAATCCAGATCCAGTGCTCCCGCCCCGTCTTCTTTTCTCTAAGCTTGCTAACTTGTGCTTGTGGCCCTGGATTCTGCCAGATTCTGCTCCTGCTTGTTGGGTTGACCTGCCCTTATGAGTATGAGTGCCCCTACCTCCATCAGAGGGATGTGAACGGCCGGCCGGGCACCTCCATTCCTGTGGTACAATTTTTGTGTTGAAAAAGTATCGTAACAACCTGTAAGAACACGTTCACATAGATGTGATTGCTTATGTAACCAATGTAACATTACATATGTAGAGCGGTGAGATGTGAGGTGTGTGATGTGTGATGAGTCCTCGGACACAAGCTGAAGTTTATTGAATATACAAACGAAAAAGATCATCGGACACAATGTACCATACACAACATGACCAACGGTCCGAAAATAACGGTCACATTTTTCGTGCTCGACGTCGTCAGCATGCATCGGCAACGGCAATGACGGCAGCGGCAACGTCGGTCACGCAGCGCTCGCTCCTCCCATAGGCACTAGAGAGTTAGCTGCACCCACCATGCCTCCCCACCGCTCCGGCCCCACCACCTCCGCCGCCGCCGCGGGCGTCGGCGCGGTGGGACTGCGCACGAGCGCCCCCCTCCTCGCCGTGGGTCCCCCGGGCAGTCGGAGGGCTGCCCCGCCCCCGATACTGGATTCCAATCGCCGCATCGTGCTCCCGGGTCGAAGGAAGGGTGCATCATCGGAGAATGGCGGGGAGGAAGAGCGGAGCGTGGCCAACTTGAGACGATTGTATTCGAGTTTATTGGAGGAGATGGCGCCGCTGCACCACGGCACGGGCGCAAACGGCAACGGCGGCGGTGCTGGCAACGGTGCCAGCTACCGCTGGAAGGAATCCGGTACCGTCACCGTCACGGGATCCGACGACGGGGGGTACGATTACTCCTACTCCCCCGACGATTCGAAAAAGTCGTGGAGACTCAGGGGTGGCGGCGGGGGAGGAGGAGGAGGCGGGGTGGGAGGGGGACCGGGAGATGGCATCACGGGGGGGGACTGGAGTCGCGACGGCATACGGAGGTATCACACGGGGGGCGCCATCGCTTCATCCGGAGGGGGGTGCGGCAGGACCTCGAGGGTGATGAGGGTGGGAGGGATGGACGTCGACGTGGGGACGATGAACGGGGTGGAGCTTAGCCCCGAGAAGAAGGGCGCCAGGAAGATGATGCCCAATGAGGATGACGATGATGATGATGGTGATGGTGGTGGTGGTGATGTCGACTTTGCTGCCGACTTCGACGCTCACTTCAGCATCGACGACGACGATGACGATGAGCGACGGGGAGACGCGAGCGCGGTCCTCGCGGATGCCGACGCAGGCGAGGGGGGCGCGGCCATCTCCGGCTCGGGGTCGTCGCTCGAGGACGTCGTCCTCCACGAGACGACAACGTCTGCGACTGATAACGAGCATACGAACGTCGAGGAGGTCGAAGTTCAAGTCGGCGCGTTCGAATCCCTGTACCGACTCTCGCCCGACACCGCGTGGCGACTCCGGTCGGCGCACGCACCCCGCACCCCCCTCGAATCCCACCTCGCCTCCCACACCGGCGGGGAGCTATTGGCCCAGCGACGTGGTGATGGCATCTCCCGCGGACTCGAGGCTGCGAGGGGGGTCGAGGCGCGTGCGTGCGATTTGTTGAGGAGGATCGGGGACGTCGTCGGGGGGTGCGAGAGGATCAGGGGCACGGCGGCCATTAGGGGCGGGCGCGGGGAAGGGAAAGGGCAAGGGCGAGGAGGCTCCGACGAAGAGGAGGAGGAGGACGAGGACGACGAGGTGCAGGCGGCCGAGGCGGTCTTCGCGTACTTCTGCGAGAAGAACGTGCTTCCCATGCTCATCGACTCGCTGCTGAGCCGTCCGCCCCCGCTGGAATCCTCCACGAAGAGGGACGGCGGAAGCTACGGCTCCAACAACAAGCTCCTCCTTCCCCTCGCCGTGCCCGACGCAGCGACCACAACCATCGGATCCTCCCCCTCGCCATTCTCGGGGGTGGCGTGGACCACCACCGTAAAGGCCTCGATACTGCGAACCGTGTCCACGATCCTTCATAACACATCCTCCCCGTTGTCGCTGACGTACCTTCTGAGCAACAATTACATGAACGAATTGATGATGGGGTGTTTGCCACTCGGACAGTGGAAGGACGACGCTCTGGAGGAATTGCTCCCGCCGTACGCGGCCCTGTTGAGGGGATTGGCGATGAAGCTCGGGGGCGACGAGGGCAGGTGAGAGAATGGTTGTTGCACAATAATATCAATGCGGTGCACATCTTATGCACATTTTGTGGATGGGAACTAACTTTGACTTTCTCAAACCCGACCGTCCGATGGCGATGGTGGCAAGGTCCTGCTTGCCCCTGTTCTTTTGCCGGCGAGGGGTCCGCGGAGACACCGACGGCGGAAACAACGATGGCGACTCCTCCTCGGACGAAACATACGTCCCATTGCTCTACGCCGCCGTGAACGTCTTCTGCTCCCCGCTATCCTCCTCCCTGCGAGACGGCGGCGAGGGGGGGGGAGGGTGTCCCGTCCGTACCACGGCCATGAACGTGATTCTCAATCTGTGCAGGATCGCGGACCCGGAGTTGAGATCGGCATTGGTCCGAGGGGGAGGAGGCGGAGGTGATGGAGACGAGGAAGGTCTGCTGTCGTTGCCGGCCACGAAATCGGGACCCTCCTCCTCGGCGAGGAGGTCGCGGTCGTCGTCCTCCATGACTTCTAGCGCGTTCACGGTGGAGCAGGAGCTGCTTTTCCCGCACATTTGCAATAGTCTCAAGTGAGTGTCGCGCACGTTCCCGATCCTCGTTCTTCCGTCAGAAATGTCAGATAACCGCGATGCCGCAGAGCGCTCCGCGGAAACTCTGACCTGCATATCTCCCATCTTCCTGCGCCAACGTTAATCTTGTCCCTCTCCCGTCCACTCCATCACACAGCTCCTGGTTCCATCGCGCGGTTAGACTCCTCATGGCGTCCCTCTCCGTGAACGACGATAGATCCAAGCACGCCGCCGACGCGAAGGCCGAGGCGAATGCTCGACACGGGGGCATCGCGGAAATGCAATTCCGAGAGCTGCAATATTGGCTCGGTGAGTGGCGCCACCCCCGTTTTTAGGTCCATTTCCCCCCCTTTCACGCTGGCTCATTCCCGTGATGCTTCCACGAAAAGGCTTTCTCGACGACTTGCTGTCGTGCGAGATACGCGCGTGGAACGCCCGCCTCGTCGAGCTCTTCCTGAGGGACGTGGTGACCGGCACGGTCTTGGCGAGTTGGAATCGCGCTTCCGAGGCCTTGAGACAAAGTGGTGGCGACGATGGCGACTCCAAGCCATCGTCGGAGATATACAAGGCTCGCGCCGAATCGCGTGTCTCGGTCATCTTCTTGACTCAGTGAGTGCAATCATGATGACTACATATCATGGTGTTGTGGTCTATGTGTCTTAACATGCAATTCACACGCGTTGGCACCACTCATGTCTCATCCATAGACTATTTGGTATGGTCGAGTATTCTCCTTTGATACGGCTAGTTGGCGCGTTGGTATTGCATCGCGAATATCCATGCTCGTGGAGCTCCCCGCAACAGGGCTTCTTCATTGTCACACCCACGATCAATAAGATGATCAGCAAGATGCTCGATGCGGAGGTCGCGGGCACCAGCGGCGGAGAAGAAGCCGATGCGGGTGCCGGCGGTGGTCACGTTGCGGAGTCAGACTTGATTGGCATGTCTCAGGAACCAGCAGAGAATGATGGCGCAGACGGCACAACTGCAAGCCACGCTGGTCCAGAAGTGTCGGAGGAGGCGGAGCCCGAGGGCAATGATCGGCTGGTCCCATCTCCACACAGGCAATCCCTGTTGAAGATGCTGGCAAGAGACGGAAGGGAGTATCATACCGAGGATACCATACTTGCGTCCATGCTGTTCGCAACAATCCTAGAGAGTGACTCGATAGATGATCAAGGTATGCCCGTTGCATTCAGCTGATGTTCACGACACAATTCATGGTTTTGATCCACAGCCAACTCTGCATCATGCTCATTCCCTTCTCTTATTTTTCTTTTAGCGCTCGAAATCTTTGGCGTCCTGCCATCTGCAAAGGAAGGGGACTCGTTGAGCCCCTTCGAGACGTCGATAGCTCGATCTATTTCTCAGGATTGGATAGCTGACGACCTGTCATATGCAGCATTGGAAGCTGTATCTTCGTTGGGTCTGATGCTACTGGAACGATTGGTAGCCAATACTTGGACCGAAGGTGGTCAATGCTTGGATGTTGTACCTTTTGAGTTCCAATTCCAGTCATCCAAATTCATTCAAGCACTGAGTGTGTCATTGTCCAACTTTGCGTCGATGGCTCAAGACCACGTGGACGACGTTAGTACTACTCACGAAATGCTCTCAAACTTAATCAGGCAGAGGTATTCGACGACGAGAGACAGTGAACCAGGAAGCCCGCTTTCGAGCAAAGAGTCGGTGAAATATATGTGCTCCCTGCAGCGATACTACCCCTCAAACTTCATAGACAATGCCGGTGTATTAACGTCAGATTTTACTCCTGGCGCGTCAAGCAAGAGGCAGCATTCCTCTGCTGGGGACCTCCTATTGAGCGATGAAAATGAAATCGTCAAGTTTGCATTCCAATCAATACTTCATTTGAGGTCCCTCTTGGGGTGTATCAAGAACTTTTATTCTACCTTCACTTCCAACTCCTTGCCCAACAGGGCATTGTGCTGTGATGGCGATTTCTTGTCGTTTCCCACAACAGAGGAAGCAGATGACATTCTCCTCGCATTGGGAAACGTTGAACCCGTGGGTCTGCCCGACGTGGGCACAGAAATTGACCTAAGAGGGAGGACATATTTTCCCTGCTCGCTGCCGCGCAAGTCCAGATTTGGACGCCCTCAAGTTGAAATAAACATCTATGTGGATGGGGTTATCATGGTTGTGACGGAGAAAGACAACCTGTTCTTGATAGTAGATCCGCTGGAAATATACGTGGCAAAGGCAAAGAGAGACATCCCCAACAGGTGTACAATAGTTTCCGTTGTTCCACTGGGAAACGTCATTGCAAGTGCCCCTGAGGTGAGTTCAATGCACCTGATATCTTCTCCCAACGTCGAATCAACTCTTTGCTGATCACTATGATGCCTGATCCTTTCAGGGAGAGGTGCTTCACATCGTGGTGTCAGGCTCGAGGGAAAAGCAGACGGGGCGGCCAAGTGATGGCATAATAACAAATGGTAGCCTCTCTCTCAGGTTTGGCTCACTCACAACGTCGACTTCAGTCAAAGAGTGCCTCGCGAAGCATGTCTCGGCGTACGATCAGAAATCTGCGCTGGATGTAAATGACTTGCTCGAGCGATGTTCGCCTACGGGAGCCGACAACATCGGTTTAAAGTTACAAGTTCAAGCTACGGAGGGATCCTGGGATAATTTTTGATCAGGTAGACTCCTTCGATACACCTCTAATGTTGAAATACTAAGTCCATCAGTCCAAAATGCTCTACATTTCAATCAGTGCTTTAGACTGCATGCCTCATGAGTCATTGGTACAATGTGGATGCCTGCACCCCCCAGAGCAAAAAAAACACCGAATGCAACGAGATCTTTCTCGAACTCCGACAGGATTCGGTTTGAGGGCGTCCACGTCCAGGATCACTGAGAGGTGCCGCCGCTCATATCGTAGCAATAATGCACACCGCAATGCACAGGAACTTCAAACGATTCCATGAACTTATATATTAGCGTCGATGTCACTTGCAATATACCCTACACTTAACAAACACTAAGTTCGGAAAACTCCATAAGTGCTTCCAGTTGTCTCTCCGAAATCTTTCGAGACAACTCGCAACGCCTGGCCTAGAACCTTCCTAGTGTCCTCAATCTGAATCACTCCATCGTCCCAGAGTCTCGCAGTCGCAAAGTAGGGTGACCCCTCCTTCTCATATTTCTCCAATAATGGCTTCTCGAACGCGGCGATATCCTCTGGAGTCATTGGAGCGCCCGTCTGCTTTTCGATCTGGTCGTTCTTCACTGTTGACAAAACACTTGCAGCTTGTGGACCGCCCATCACAGAGATTCTCGAATTGGGCCACGTGAAAAGGAATCTTGGGTCGTAGGCTCTGCCACACATGCCATAGTTTCCTGCGAGAACAAGCATGTGTTATACAAACAGTGACTTCATTTCAACACAATGTACACTTTGACTTGTAACATACCGGCACCATGGCTACCGCCAACAATCAAAGTAAGTTTGGGCACCGGGGCACAGCTAACTGCAGTTACCAGTTTCGCTCCATCCTTTGCAATGCCATTGTTCTCGGCTTCTTTGCCGACCATAAATCCAGTGATGTTCTGTAAGAAAAGGATTGGAACCTTCCTCTGTCCACAGAGCTGAATGAAGTGCGCGGCTTTCAAGGAGGAGTCACTGAAGAGTATGCCTGAAACATTTCATATAAAGTTGAATGTGATATTGGTCAGTTGTGTGATTCATGTTCGACATTGACAATGAACACACTGTATTCACCATTGTTGGCTACTATGCCAACAGGTAGGCCATGAATTTTTCCAAATCCGCATACCATGCTAGTGCCAAATCTCTCTTTGAACCTGAGTGGGAAGAACGCGTAATGTGTGAGCACTTCTTCCGGCTCGAAGCTGTCGGCAACAAAAAGTAAGGTCTTACTCATGGAATCTACTCCCATCAAGCACCCGGGCCAATATCTGTCGCACATCGAAGGGAATTCGATTATCCTCTGGCACAATGGAAAGCAAGTCCGAAAGCGGGTACAATGGCTCCTCCACAACTCCGCTGCTATTCCTTGGCATCGAACTCTTCACTTGTGGGTCTGTCGGGAGTGCCCCCACAATTTGCCTGACCTTGGCCAACGCACTCGGCTCGTCCCTTGCAAAGTGATCTGCTACCCCTGATATTCTTGTGTGGACGTCGGCCCCACCCAGGTCCTCGGCAGAGACCACCTCCTGTGTTGCTGCCTTGACCAATGGGGGTCCAGCGAGGAAGATGGTGCCATTCTTATCCACGATGACGCTCTCGTCGGACATGGCGGGTACGTATGCTCCACCGGCAGTGCACGATCCAAGGACGACAGCTAGCTGGGGGACCCCTTCCGCGCTCATGTTGGCCTGATTGAAGAAGATCCGGCCAAAGTGTTCCCTGTCAGGAAAGACCTCTGCCTGCCGCGGGAGATATGCTCCGCCAGAGTCCACGAGGTAGATGCATGGCAGGCGATTCTCTGATGCGATCTGCTGTGCTCGGAGGTGTTTCCGTACAGTGATGGGAAAGTAGGTACCTCCCTTCACAGTGGCGTCGTTGGCGACTATCATGACCTCACGTCCATGCACAATGCCGATGCCTGCGACCACGCCTCCAGATGGGAGGTCTTGGATTCCCTCAGACTCGTACAGCCCATCGCCGCCAGCGAGGGCCCCAATCTCCAGGAATGAGCTGCCCGGATCGACAACTGCTGCAATCCTTTCCCGTGGCAGCATCTTCCCGCGCTTTGCGTGAAGAGCCCTAGCCCTCTCGCCTCCGCCCAGCTTGGCCGTCTCGAGCTTTGAGGACAGCTCATGCTTCAGCGCCTCGTTCCTCTCCTTGCGACCACGAGACTTATCATTGGTCAGCTGTGATGCTGGGAGGGATTGGATGATGGGAATCTCTGCGGCCCCGTCGTCAAGTGGTCGTTGCGGCAGAAAGTCGTCAGATCCACGCCAGACTTCCATGGAGGGGTCAGATTGTCGCGCCCCAACCATATCACCACTCATCACTGCAGAAGGCCGAGGTGATGACGGTGTAGCCACCAGTGTCGCATCGATGTGTATCTCTTCGTGTCCCTCAAGAACAGCGACGATTGCTTCTGCAGATACCTGCTCCCCAGCCTTGCAATTGATCTCCTTCACGATGCCCCTGACGGGCGATACTATCTCTGTCTCGATTTTCATAGCACTGAGTACCACGACGGTGTCTCCAACGTCCACAGTATCCCCAGCCTTCTTTCGTACCTCAAGGACGTTTCCAGTCATGGGAGGCTTCATCTCGAATCGTATGCGTTCCTCGGAGAAGACCCTCTCGGCTGACCCGTGCTCTACATGAGCCTTGGCTCTGCTTGGGTCGAGAAGCTCTGGGTTGTCCGCCAGGAAGCTGGTGTTGACTTCGTTCGCAATAAACTCGGGATGGTTCAGTATCCTGTCGACTGCGTCGACGTTGTTTGCGATGCCTTGAATGTTGAAGTCCTCTAGAGAGCGCAGTATCCGCTTCCTCGCCTCCTCGAAGCTTGCGTATTCATCTGCCTCGCTGCCCGAGGACGAACATATCAGCTTTCCCACAAGGGGATCGTACATCTGATTCGGCTTGAAACCCTTATACCATCCGGCAGTGTCGCATCGCACGCCGTCCCCAGTGGGCTCGTCATACTCGTCCAAGACCTCACCTTTACCTGGCATCATGGTGATGCGTGCCTGTACCGAGTGTTTGCGGAGGTGTATTTCGTCCTGAGTCAGTCCAAGATCCTCGAGGGTCCTGCCGCCAGCAATGAGGAGCTGGGCTTGCACGATGTCTATCCCCG
Source organism: Thalassiosira mediterranea (assembly GCA_036939795.1). Lineage (NCBI taxonomy): Eukaryota > Bacillariophyta > Thalassiosirophyceae > Thalassiosirales > Thalassiosiraceae > Thalassiosira > Thalassiosira mediterranea. The sequence continues at coordinate 9,972 of JALLBE010000409.1, forward strand.
TGGCCTCCTCGGTCACTGTGTGTTCTACCTGAACTCGCGGGTTGACCTCCATGAACACGAACTCGGCATCTGGATCGGACAGCTTGCCACGAACCAAGAACTCCACCGTTCCCGCACCCCTGTAATTGCAGTTCCTAGCCAACGTGGTGGCACAGTCGACCAGCCTTCTTCTCAATTCGGGATGCATCCCCCTCGCAGGTGCCAGCTCGATGACCTTCTGATGACGATGCTGTACGGTACAATCACGTTCGAAGAGGTGCACGACGCCACCCTGCCCATCGGCGATGATCTGAACCTCGAGATGCTTCGTATCCTCCCAGAATTCTTCGAGAAAGACATCGTTGCGGCCGAAGGCAATTTGAGCCTCGCGTTGGCAGGAGTCGAAGGCGGAGGCAGCGTCCGACATCTCGCGGACAATGCCTGTCGAGAATGCACACGGGAACGAAGATTTGGTGAGCGAGGGCACAATAGTTCGATGCATCGAGAAGCGAGCACGTGATTACTCACGCATGCCACGTCCTCCGCCACCATAGGACGCCTGTGAGCGAGAAAGAAGGGCATCTCAATCATCAGGTGAAGCAACCATCGAAGACAACAATTGCCAACGTGTGACGAAGACTCTACGCGAGCACTGCCAACGTCCGAGTGCTCTCCATCGCATATCTAGGTACAATGTATGCAAATGCTCACCTTCATGATCGCCGGCAGCCTCACCATACCCCCCTCCAAAACGTCAAGGACCTCGTCCCCGCTCTCCAGCCGATCCGTTCCCCGGACAACCGGCACGCCGCTCTCTGTGGCCAACGCCCTCGCCCGGACCTTGTCGCCGAAGAGATCGAGCACGTCCGACGGGGGACCCACCCACGTCACGCCCGAGGATTCGAGGGAGCGCGCGAACGGGGCCGATTCGGAGAGGAAGCCGTACCCTGTATGTCGGTGTTTTTTTTAGCGCACCGTGCGTGCGTGTAGAACGAAGGAGGCGTGCGTGAGTGGTTATCATCGGAGGTTGGAGCGTGCGATGCAAAAGAGACCCATCGGATCTTCGCAGGGTCTTCTCACGCGTAAAAAATGGTGCATTATCGCACTCACCGGGATGGACCATGTCCGCCCCCACCCTCCTCGCCGCCTCCGTCAACCCCCCGACGTCGAGGTAGGGAGCCACGGCCGTCTCCCCTTTCTCCAACACCACCCTCTCGTCCGCGAATGACACGTGGGGACTGTCCTCGTCCTCGGGAGCGCACACGCTGATGGGATGGGCGCCGAGGCTCCTCGCGGCCCGGGCTATGCGGATGGAGATCTCGCCTCGGTTCGCGATGAGTATCCGCTTCGATGCGAGGAGAGGATCGTGTCCGAAGGATTGCGGCAGGGGAGGCCTATTGTCGTCGCCGTCCGACCGGGAGGTGGAGAAGGCTTCGGCGGTGGCGCCGGAGGATGAGAGGGGACGGAGGAGGAGCGCCCCGCTCGCGGCATCGCGGCGATGGAGGAATCGTAGGGAGTCCGCACGGCGGTGGGGCGCCGCCCTGCGCAGCGCCAGCATGACGTTTCGACGTGATGGAGCGCGGCGCGTCGGTGTATCGAGTCGAGAGATTGGATCGCGAAGTCACGCCGATGACGACGACGCGCTCTTCCTGCCTTCCTTTTTTTATTAAACAATGAGGGTATGGTCGGCGTTGGCGTGTCACCGCAGCGCTGATGCCGACGCGCGTGAGCAAATGAAGGCAACCAAAGGTAGCCGCCACCCTCTCCAGACTCCTGATCTATCCACGCCACAGTGTCGGGGCGGGCGGGCTGGCCTTCATCATGGTTGTTCTGAAGCTCATTTTGTTCTGAAATCGATTTTCAATCTGAGAATCTGCGGCCGAGAGGTTCGCTGATTGATGATGTCAAAAGATCTATTCATACTGATTCCGCAGTAGAGAAAATAGGTATCTTCGTTACGATCTTACCCATACTGATTCCGCAATGGAGGATTGATGGACGCCAGCGCCAAAGAACAAAAGCAAATCTGCTCTGCCTGCCTCATTTTGAGATCAGAAAATCAGAACTCGCTCGAAGCACTCTCCGCTCTCCGTTCTCGGTTCCTCGGCGTCCCTCGCCTCGACTTGTCCGGCATCAGCGGCATCGGAGATCGGCCCGCCGGCCGGGCGGCCGGGCGCCGAGCCGAAGCCACACAAAATAAATAGTCCTCGTCGGCGCGCGCACCGGTCGTGACGTCGCTCTAGAGACAGCCTACCTTCCTCCCCTCCCCTCGCCCTGCCTCCCCTCGGCCGCGCGATGACGGCCCTACGCGCCCTCGCGAGGAGGGCGCCGGCGCCACCATCGCCGCCGTCGCCGTCGTCTGCCGCCGGCTCCCGCCGCGGGCGCGCATCCCAACAACAACTTTTTCGATTTCGATCCGCCTGCCGCCCGAGCGCCGCCGCGTCGCATGCGCGACGCCTGTTCTCCTCGCATGTAGAAGATGCCCGCCTCGAGGAGACGCTGCGCCTTTCTCGATCCCGCCTTCGTCGATCGGTGCACTTCGTCCCTGCCGATTCGGAACGGTTCCTTTCGAAATCCTTGGGCCTCGGCGCCGATTCGATCGTGCTGGATCTCGAGGACTCCGTGAGGGATAAGGCACGGGGGAGGGAGGTGCTGGGGGAGTTCCTGCGGTCCAACGTCGATTTGATCGCGGAATCGAGAACGGAGGTGCTCGTGAGGATCAATCCGCTTTCGTCTTCCGAGGATTGGAGGTCCGACCTCGAGGCCGGATTTTCGGCGGGAGGTGGGGGCGGGGTCATCGTCTCCGGCTTCGTGGTGCCCAAGGTGGAATCGTCCGACGAGCTGAGGATGCTGCACGAGATCCTGGCCGACATGGAGCGCAATGAGCGCGGCGGCGATTCGCTCCCTCCGAAGGTCCTCCTGCCGATAGCCACCGAAACTCCCGCGGCGGCGTTGAACGTCGCCGACATCGCGTCCGGACCCCGGGTTTGCGCGATCACGTGGGGATGCGAGGATCTCTCCGCGGCCATCGGGTCGTCCGCGACGCGCGACGCCCGGACCGGAGCCTACCTCCCCGTATTCGAACGCTGTCGAAGTTCGACGCTCCTCGCGGCCAAGGCGGCGGGGGTGCAGGCGATAGACGGCATTTATCAGGACGTGCGCGATGCGAGGGGATTGGAACGCGAGTGTCGCGAGGCCGCGGCCATGGGATTCGACGGGAAGTTGACGTTGCATCCGTCCCAGGTGGGCGCTGTGCACTCCGCGTTCGAGCCCGCGGGGGACGAATTGGCCGAGGCCACGGAGATTGTGCGGATGTGGGAACGGAGCGGCGACGATGGAAAGGGATCGTTGGAGTACGAGGGAAAGATGATAGACGTTCCGCATTACGTTAGGGCAAAGAAGATTCTCGCCAGGAGCACGAGCGCCGCGGAGGACACGACGATCAGGGTGAGCGGCGAATCTGAGAAGTCGACTTCTACAGATACGGCGGACAAATCAGGAAGTGACAATGGCAAAGTAACCACTGCTGCCAATGGTAAAGAAGAAGTCTTCCCTAGGGTGCACATGGGCAAGTACTACGAGGATCTCACCCCCGGCCTCACCATTCGACACTTCCTCACCCGCACCGTCACCGAGGCCGACAACGTCTTCTTCACTTGCCTCACGCTCAATCCTGCCCCGATACACCTTGACCACGAGCTCTCGAAAGGTCACGGTGGCGCCCTGTCCGGGGGTGGCAACTCCACAGACGAGGGCAAACCACTCTTCAACTCCATGTTCACATTGGCCCTCCTCGTGGGCATGTCCGTGCCGGAATCCACCCACGGCACGACGGTGGCCAACCTGGGCTTCTCGGAGGTGAAATTTCCGCGCCCGGTGTACCCGGGAGACACTTTGCGGGCGGAGACGATCGTCGTGGAGAGGAGGGAGAGCAAGAGCAGGCCGAGCCAGGGAATCGTGACCTTGAGGCACGTGGCGTACAATCAGAGGGGGGAGGAGGTTTGCGTGGCCACAAGGCAGGCGCTGATGAAGAAGAAGCAGGCATAATTCACATTGGATGGATAAAATATTGTGGCAATTTACTCTACAGCTCAAGAGGCATGCCACCATGCACCCTTTGTTTCTCTTAGTGAGATTTTACGTCTATTGATGACTGGACATTACTACAATAAACCATCACGATCATAATTTACTGCCTTGCTGCTTTGTGTTGATACCATCTCTGTACAAAGATCCCACATCATTCTTCACCATCCCTGTCCAATTCCAATCCCACACTTACTGCAGAGTTTTGATTGGCTAGATCATGACTTCCACACAATTCAACCCTGTGCTGGCAAAAAATCCAATATTGTACAAAATGACAGGCAGGAATACCTTCACCAGTATGCAGAGACTTCCTTGTGGCAAATGGCACAACATGTAATGTACTGCCATTTTAGTCTGCAACAACAAATAGACTTTTTCGCACGATGTCATCCACAACATAATAATAAAAGAAGAATTAATTCCATGAAACACATACTAAAAGATCGCCCACATACATTGTTGACACAGCTTTTAAATCAAAGATGTCCATCTGTCCCTCACTACTGCAACAATGTACATAGAGAAGTTGTTTGAGGATTTAAATTTGCAAAGTGCAAAGTACAAACTGCAAACTGCAATTATCTGAAAAGTAAAAATGACAAACAGAAATAAGACGCAGCAGGTGCAAGATTCCCTATGAGTCCATCAATGATATCATCTAATGACACAAGAACAAGATATGATTATTTTGTACGAGAGTTTTAATAAGTTGAGTCCAACGAATCTATGATGATTGTGCATTTAGTCCAACAGGTCTACAGTGGGGGGCTCGATGGGCCTGGATATTCTATTTTATCTGTAGCTGCGTCGAAACATACCAACTGTGAGTAATAGGAGGGCTGTCGGCCAAAAAAAGAAAGCAGTGACAATGGGATTTTGTTCTGACGGCGGGGGGCTCGAGTACCATTAGCACCTAACCCTATCCTAGATTTGATCTAGCTTCTCACCAACCTCTGGACGCATGGACTATAATCAGGCAAGGGGCGCCTCATGACAATGACCTATGGGGTTGATTTTGAGCGTGGGCCGTGATGCCTTTGGCATCGTTGATGGCGTCAACAAAAACAAAATGAGGCCTGCCGACGATGACAACAAGTAAAACCAGCCCCAATGCCAATACCCAGCCATATGCGTGTCTGGAGGGGTCTAGAGCTACTAGAGGGGAGGTTCGCAACGGTGGATGGGCGATGAGGCACAGTATGGTGGCAAGAATTGGCTCCAGCCTTTGCCTATGGAGTGGCTGTTTTTCATGGTTTTGACCTGTTTTGAGCGCTCGTTGGTTGTGGGTCCATCAGAAGAATGTCGAGAAGCTGTATGCTAAAGCTAAAACAAAATAGCTTTTCTAGTTTTTCGACATACAATGCCAAAATCACATGCATATGTACAACATATTATTATTATATTATTAATAAAAAATATTTACTTACTTTTAATAGGAATAGCTGCGGCCGCATATATGCGACCAATTTTACTACAAGCTTCCTGCTAGCTATCGTATCATCACAAATTTTTGGACCCAGCTGGTGATCAAAACAGCCGTGGACAGCTCTGCTCCTTGTCTTTTGCCTCGCTGCATGTCCGCCCGTAAAGCTTGGGGAGGAGGAGCACAAGCTGCCGCAGACCAACAGCAGCAGAGTGGGCTACCTCGTTAATTGCGATTTGTGAGATCGCAACACACAGAACGCACACAGAACGCACACAAAACGCACACAAAATGCGGCCACATCCACAAAAATTAGTTTCGAAAATGGCCGTCAGGGCCTTGTGGCGGCCCTAGCGGCTGCAACACCGCACGGCATACCAGCCTCGCTGCGTGTCCGCCCGTAAAACTTGGGCTTGGGGAGGAGGAGCATGAGCTGCCGCAGACCAGCAGGGTGGGCTACCTCGTCGATTGCGATTTGTGATCGCAACACACAAAACGCACACAAAACGCGGCCACATCCACAAAAATTAGTTTCGAAAATGGCCGTCAGGGCCTTGTGGTGGCCCTAGCAGCCGCAACACCGCACGGCATACCATGAACCTCACACATCTGTGTTCCCCTTGTCCTTCGGCATCGTTTGATGCCTTCGGAGCCGCGGGGCTGGTGTTCCATGGCCATCGAAGTGACCATATATTACAGCTTGTCAATCGACACCACCATCGTCAATCTCAATCTTGTACAATAATGATAGCTAAAGATAGATATTTACGTTATTGACCACATCGACATCGACGAGCTCCCCCCATCATCCTCAATAAATTAGCCGGGGATTCGGCTGGTCGGAAGTGGAGCCGCTGGCCGATATGGGCGGCGGCTTTGTCATTATCTATCGACGAGGCGATGACATAGAAAATTCACTCTCCCCCCATAAAGTATTGTAAGTGATCGCCCACACTTGCGATGTCTAAGGAGTCCCAGAATCAAAGCCCATGGAATTTCTGTGACTATTATTCGCGAGAAAATTATGTAAAACTGAAACAGTGTCAAAGTCTTGTGCGCTAGTTTTCAAGCTCAATGGCTAATATTCCGGCACAGGAATCCAATGATGAGCGGTGAGAGGGAGAGGGAGAGAGCGGATGGCCGCATCAACGTCTGACGCCGATGATAATGCGAAGCGGCGGCGACTAGCGCTGTCGCTGTCGCATTATTTGCCATCATAGTACTTGAGATAGTCAGCTCACTCTGCTTCAGTGCCTTGTGAACTACCTACTGGCGCCCACCACAGGTTGGGTGCACATTTTTTGTTGAGAGTCGGTACCATCAAGTACCCAAATTGCCTTAGAAAACGGGTGCGATGCTTCCAAACGTGACTACATCTCAGATCCGGCCTCGAAAACGTGACCACGTCTAGAA
>JALLBE010000410.1:0-16913 GCA_036939795.1 Thalassiosira mediterranea
TTTTCATTGATCTCATCAGAATGCCCCTGTGCAGCACTCAATCAGAAATGTCAATAGCTATCAAAATAACTCTTTTTCTTGCACATTTTTGGGCACTGGGCACCAAGAGCAGCAGAATCATGTGTGAACACAGAAACGGAAATTTATTGTGGGCATATCATGTGTCTCGTGGGCTTGAATTGCGAATATTGATGATTTTCATCAATAATAGCTAGATTGACATAGTGCAAAAATCGCAAACGCCCACCACTCATGCCCATTGCCACGTACGCCCGAACGCGTGGAAGGAGGAAGGACACGCACGAAGCTGCACGAAGTACGAATGGCCCTCCTTTTTCATAATTTTTTTTCGCAGCGACGATTCGACGATGGAGACGACTTCCGCGACGAAATCCTTCGAGGGGCCGACGACGACGATCGGAAAGCGCAGGCGCAGGAGGAGGCAGTCGTCCGCGACGACTTCCACGATGGCGACCGTCGCCGCGGCGCTCCTGGTCGTCGTCGCCTGCGCCGCGCGACCGGCCCGCTCCTTCGCGCCGACGAACGCATCGCCCAACAACTCCGCTTCGGTCGCGATCGCATCGTCCCGCGCGGGGGGGCGTCTCCCGTCGTTCCGACCCCCGTCGTCGACCGCGAGGTACGGTTCCTCCGGCGATCCCGAAGACGACGACGAAGGCTACGAATGGGACGGCGTGGTCATCGAGGGGGCGCACGAGGCCGAGTTCGAGTCGGCGGGGGACGCTCCCGATCTCGACGCGTTCGTGCCCTCTCCGGGGTTCATGAGCATGGCCGCCAGCGTCGCCTCCCCGGCCCTCGCCGCGGCCGCCGCCTCCGGCGGCGCCGGAGCCGATTCGGATTTCGACCCGCTCAAAAACATGGGAAAATTGCACGCCATGGAGCTCGCGAGGGAGATGGCCGGCGCCGGCGGCGATTACGACGTGGGCGAGGACGAGCTGGAGGAGATGGGCGGCGATCCCTTCTTCCTGGACGACGACGAGGTGGTGGGAGGCGATGATGGTTTCATGGAGAGCATGGACGACGCCGACTTCTTCGGGTGGGACGGCACCGTGGACGAGGAGGCCCACTTGGACTGAATGGGTGTTTGATTGCTGCATGCGCATACAATATTGCACAGTGGCGCGGGTATTTTTTTGCTTCCGGTGACAACATGGCTTAACCGCAACATAGATAGCTCATTACGGAGAGGATGCAGGAGGCACAATCCGTGTGGTGCGCAGCGCGCGCGCCGTTCAGCCGGGTTGCATGGGACTCATTTCTCATTTGGCACTTTTTTGTCAATGTTTTGGGATCGAAACGAATGTTTTCCTGCTGGGAGTTCAGAATGCAATCCGACCCAGAGATCCGACCATTCTAAGGAGAACTCTACGTACAGTCGTAACGAATAGGAAAGGATTTATTGATGGGGGTGATTCTGGACAAGCCTCACGTCCCCTGGCTTGTTGCGGGATTCGTGGCAGGGGTGGTTGCTGTGGTTGCGGCTGGAATCGTTTACAACATGTGGTCAAACCGGTTAAATGGCGATCAGTCAGAGGCAGGTGACGATGAAAGTGATGGAGGCGTAGAAATGGATTCAATTGGGGATGATTCGATGACAAGTGGCCCCTGGGGTGGAGAAAGGGAATACTTCGAATCAGACGACGACTACGAGGATCTCGAAGAGGAGCCCCTCGATTAATAACAGTTTAGCCAGTTATATTGACATGTACCCTGACAATGCTAGGTCGGAGGATGGTGCTGAGAATGAAGATAGGTATTGTGCCTCGATCACACGGCTTGGCTCATAACAACTTCTGCCTCTTCAGCCAGACTTCCGAATGAAAGCATCGAGTTCACAAGTGAGGCGGGTGACGGGTGATCCAGGTGTTACATATCGGGGATCGACGGGTACAATAGGTACGATAGGTACATAGGTATAGGAGGGTGAAGGTGTCAAGTCGTTGATCGGAAAGAGGCAAAGAAAGGGGGTTCTTGAGAAACGACGGAAATGAACCCGTGTTCTTGGATGCTCTCCTGGTACAATACCATATTGTTGATCATTGGATACCCGTGAAGACCCTTTAACGGGGCAATCGCCGAAATGAAGTGTCACCTCCCACCTCCCCCCCCTCCCGGCACCCCCCGACCCCCGACTCCAGACTCCGCCTCATATAGCACTCATAGGTACCTCCCACCGCTGCTCCCACCAACCTCGCCCTCCGCTTCGTAGCGAGCCTCCGCTCGCACTTCTCGTCTGCAGCGCCCGGAGCCGCTCTCCGCGTCGGCAACTAAGCTGCCACTCACGATCAGAAAACGTTGCTTCACCCCGTATTGAGACGCGAGGATGAGATGACAAATATGGCATTCGATCATCAGCGGCCGCTGTCTTCGCCGCTGGGGAATGGAGCGGCGACGCCATCCGTGCGACGAACTCGCTCGTGGCCCGTGGAATCTCACACGGACCCTCCTTCTTGGGTGACACCTACGCGCGCCACATTCCCATTTAAGCCAGCGTCTGTGATGATGGCGCAGAAAACGGCGGAAGTAGCTGTCAACAGAGCTAACTCGGGAGTGAACTCGAGCCATGCTCATGATTATGAGCATGAATTGCCTGCCATTTTTCGGCCCCGGCCTGTTGTGCCAGCACTGTCACTGCAACCGCCTCGGCTCGGCCAATCATTATCGTTACCAATTCAGTCGGCCGACAAGAAGCGATCATCATGTGTACAGCTCAAACCTCCAGATTGGATCACTTCTTGCAGTAGATTGAAAAGCATGCCGCCATTTCCGATCCCTGTCCAATTGCCCACAGACGGCTCGTGTTGGTGGCTTGAGGAAATGGCTCGAGTTATAATAGAGAGAAAGCACGGCACTAAAGTGGAAGTGGTCACTGACGATGAAGTAGAATTGATAGAGTCGTTTGAGTCCGGCAGTGATTCTCCAGAAGAGATAGATGTTATTGAAGAAGTTGAGGTTAGTGCCCCTGGTGCGACGGATGAAGTCTCCATGGAACATGAATCGTCAGAGCCAAGACACCCGGAAGAGAGCGATGCAAAGGCGGGCGAGAAATTATCATCGGCCAATCAATATTCTGATACAGACAAAAACATACTGCGAAATAGCATTGAGCATCTGAGAGAGGAAATGGAACACTCCACTGAATTAGATCAGGAAAAAAGGCATCGGATGGAGAAAGTGCTTCAGAGAGTTGAGGGAGCAATAGAGAAAGACAAAGTTGAAATATCTATTGCTGCTGAAGGAAGCAAGACTGAAACTACTCAACCAGCGATCAGCGCACTTGATCACGTACGACGGACAACTGTTGCAATTACTGGAGGAACTATCACTGCGGCTGGTGTTGCTTTGATTCCCTGCCCCATTATCCCCGGCGCTTTGGTTGCTTATGGTGGGTTGGCTTTGTTGGCCACCGAATTCGATTCTGCGAAACAGGCACTCGATGTCGTAAGGGCACCAATACAAGAGTGGCTTGCGGATGATGATTTCCAGGCTCGTTCCAATAGTGGGGATTACAGCTCATATCATTGGGAAGAACTTATTGGGTACACCCCTGATGAGTGCAATTGGTGCAAAAGTGATATTGACCGCGATTTCTCAGAATTGATGAATGTGGCACCACATGAACCGGATGCTAATGAGAAAGCGAAGGCTCAGAACAATCCGCTCAAGCCCTTTTTGAGAAAGTTGCTCATGCTGGAATCCGCTACAGAAGGCGGCACGGCAGATGAGGAGAAACAAAAGGGAAAGTCACCCTCTGATATAGACGACACTGCTCATTCTGAAAGCGCCCCAACAGATTCTGTCCCTACTCCTCTTTCACCATCGTGCCATGATGACTTATCTGGTTGCCACATGTTGTCGTTCAACTTTGAGGATGAAGCCACAAAAGATGATTTGGATGTGGCAGCAGGGCATCTCGACTTGCAACAAATCGCTGGCGACGAAAATGTCAGGCTTTTCAGCGATGGGAGCATCACCTTGAATACACTGAATAATGTTGATGATGATGCCGATACCATACGTTTGTTTTCAAGGCAAAACACCGTTGGTAGCTCCTATGGCAATGACGATGACTGTCTATGGGTGCGTTTCAACGATTGCAATGCCATTCTTGAATCAGAGTGTCGTATTGGTCAGCTTGATAATGGAGGGAAATAGACTGATATGTATTAAAAGGTAATAAATAATTTGTACCTTGACTTCACTCAAACAACTTACAAACATTACATAGCTGTGACAGCAAACGAACGTCCTCGTATCCTTGCAAGATGACATTTTGCATAGTCCAATCCCTTAGTCTCATTCAGCATGTCACAGAGTGTCATTGACATTAGAAGCTGAAGCTGAGGCTAAAACCTAGCAGTTCCCACCGCGAACTGTCTCAACGTTATTCATAACAAGGGTAGTGTTGGGGGTGCGAAGCGTGCAGCCGTCGCAATTATTACACCAAATGCCGGTCATGGTGTTTGATGGTCCAGTTCCCTCGATCGTTACCTCGTTCAAGGTGAACAGTGAACTATGAATAGTGGAGATTCCTCTCCCATTCATGGCTAAATTCCGTATGTATGCTCCTTCAATGATGCTCCCGACTTGATCATCTAGGTTCACAGAAAAGTAAGATAAATCAATACCGACTTGGAATGAGGCAACAGCTGAGTTGTCGATGAAGCCACCATAGCTTTGGAGCTGCAGTCCATTGGTATGAGAAGGTTCGATATCTCGCAGCTTTTTGTTGACCAGTTCATGAGGTGTTCCAGGAACATTTGGTACTCGCTTGTCGCCGATGAAGTTTGGATGGACGAAGAAGGAATAGGGTGCAACCCCGAAGTGTCCCTCAGCGTGGTTTCCTGCTACTAGTGCCAGTTTTCCACGGCACCAAATGCCAAATCCACCATGTGCCATATCTTTTCCTGACTGGATTGAGAAACGGCCATCATCACCACCACGTGTTCCTCCTCCTGTTCCAATTATGTAATTGTCGGTTACTGGCCCTGTTTCTGTCCCATCTTCGAGAAAAATACCTGTACCATTGGCTCCAACAACGACATTCTCAACTATGTGAACTCTCGAATTATGTGCTACCATGCCATCTCGGCCAACAGGTAGTATGGCATTGCCTGTGAAGTAGGTTTCTACCATAGAATGGTGTGCGTGGAGAGCATAACGAGCTGTGCATGGAATGTTTTAATGGACATCATTTGGTGATGAATAGGCGATGAATAAGTATGAAAGGTAAGGCTGCACTCAGGGTTCCAGATGGACTCACCAATTTGGTTGGTTCCTTGGTGTACCACATTCATTTTTGCAACATCCGGCTCAAAATTGAGGTCTGTATCTGGAGAAATGACTGTACTATCAATGAGGTCTATCGTCGTACGACCAAAGTTCTCGATCCTTGCGTTGCGAACTTCAAATTTCCCACCCCCAGTATGTAAGATGTGCCCGCGATCGTGTGAAGTTGGTGATGTCTTGAATACAATTGAGCGGGTTGTGTAGGCAATGTTGCTTCCAACAGTGTGATCATGCGAAAGAGTTGTTTCGCAAGTAATATGGCCTTCAATAATAGAAGCAATGACGCATGTCTCCGTCTGGTCTGAATAGTTATCACTGTATGGAAAGTTCCAGTGACCTGTATTTAACCCTCTTTGATTGTGAGTAAAGAGAAGAAGTGTGAGCAAGATGAAGTATTGACATTGACGATGGCAATAGTTCGGGTATAATGGAATTGTATCGAACGTACTCTTGTGTGTCTGGAAGAACGAGTTCGCCTCCAACCTGAAAGGTGGATGCAAGGTCGCCATTTATCTCCAGCGTGTTAGTACCAGCCAGAGCAGTTTGGGTCAGCGGTGCCATCTTTACTGGAATGTTGTTTCCTGACACTGTAAAGTTGCCCTCGAGTGATAGTATTCCCAGCATAATCTGTTCGGGATCCTTCGAGTTGTCCAGTGCCCCATCAATCTCAATAACAATTGTGTGGTGAGGGGCATGTGTGACAGACTTGATATCCAAAAGTCCACCTTTTTCGATGATGATGGTTCCAGCAGTGAGCTTCACATCTGAGTGATGGGGAAATATTTCCAAGGTACCTTCGATGATAATCTTGTCATAGATGTTAGTATCAAGTCCTGAATATGCAACCGTTTGACCTTCAGGGATGTGAATTGATAACGTGTGCGGTGGGATGGGCCCAAGACTTGGCCATGTGTTGTCATGGACGACATGCCATGATTTGCCTGCACAAAAAGTGAGATAAGAAGTCAATGAGAAACAAACTGATGCAGGAAACATGCACTTTGTGCGATGACAACTTGTCCTATCTAGGGACTCACCCGGAGGCTCACGTTCAGCACCAAGTATCGGATACCAGTTGGTATGAACGAATCGATGTGTGGCCATCATAGGGTCGTCGGTGACGTAGATTGTAGGGCTAGTGGTAGGCGGCATTGACACAACCTCATAAACATGATTAGTAACCGCCAAGGAGGCAACGTGATAAGTGAGGTACGGGTAGTGTGCCCCTTCTTCGTTGAAGCCACAAGTCTGGAAATACATGGCATGGAGATTGCTCAGGTTCCATTCAGCAGTCTTCATGTCATCCAGTGGTATGACAACACGCCGGAACTCATCGGGAACGAGAGAGCCAGCATCTACATAAGAATGTTCGAGGAAGATTTTGTTCGAACTCGAACGAGGCCAGCCCCCACCCGTGAGGGTTACTGAGGGCTTGCAGCCAGGAGATTCTCCTTCAACCTTGGCAAGGAACGTGAGATAGAGCTTACCAGACCAGTCTGGACTAGTCCTATCGAATGGAAAACACGATCGATTGCAGTTATGATTCTCGTCCTTCCTCTGGCAGCCAAAATTGACTCCTCCAGATACCCACGCATCTGGTGTGATTGTGAAGTAGTTCATGGACTCGTTTTCAGTTACAGTGATGCCCAAACGATCTCCTTGTGCAAAGCAAGAGAAGCTTGTATCTTCAGGGGTGTTGCTATCGACTGCATCTTCCCAGATGGGCCAATATGCTTCGGTTGGAGATGCTGTGGGAGAGTCAGTCGGCGAAATTGTTGGGCCCGGTGTAGTAGGAGACTGTGAGGGTGCGTTTGTTGGATCTGGGGTGATCGCCCCAGCAGATATGCTAGGTGCCGTGTCAGTCAATTTCAGCGAACGAATCTGGTAGTGAGGGTTGACTGAGTATGCCGTTCCACAGTTACGAAAGTAGAGATCTTTCACGCCATCAACGTTAGGCCATTCCTCAGATGCAAAATCACCTAAGTGTATCGGCATACATTACCCATGAGTGAATGAGGTGTGTGTGTGTGTACCGATATCATACTGTAGCAACCTCAGGAGATATCATCACTTACCCATTGGAATAACGACAGTTTTCCACTCAGTCCAACTCAATACCCCACCATCAACATAGTTTCCCTCTAATGCCAGTACGTTCGACGAATACGATGGCCATCTCTTCTTCAGCCCAATCGTGGGCTTACAGATCGAGTCAAATGTGCCAGTTACCTTGGCCTCAAACGTTAGATATCCCCAGTTCAGAAAGTTGGGATTGGGAAATGGACTGCAAGTCGCCGCACACGCCCAGCCTGTGTGTGCACCTTTGTCGACGCAATCCATACGGTAACCTCCAGAATGCCACTTGGTCGTGGTTATGTCCATGTAGTCTTGGGTGTCGTCTACGAAACTGAGAAGGGGATCCGAGGCAAGAATGGCATTCAATGTTATTTGTTCAACATGGTACATGAGTCCACAGAAGAATGTTGGTGGAAGGCACACTCACCTAACCCATCGATCGTCAGTCGAGCAAGACTGGCCGACCTTGTCCCCAGTCCCTTGTGCGTAGCCGTCTGATACTGTGTTGAAAATGAAGGTATCGGATTCCAACTGTCGTCCTCGGAGGCTCGAGCCCAGCACCGAGCCGCAAGGAAGGGCCAGGATCACGATCCTTGGGAACTTCATTTTCTAGAGCCGCACTTTTGTGCACACTGAATATGCCGCGTTGTGTTCCTGCCATGACATTATGAAGAATATGAGTAAGTGAATCGGCTTGTCTTCAATGAAACGTCAATCAGCATAGAATTTCATGGCCGCACATGGAAGTCCATCAGCCAGTGATTGAAAGCTATCAGTGGAATCTTGGTCAAACTGAACATAATCGATCAAAAATCATGCATTGTTGTAATTGGGGCAACGAACACCGAACCCTGTTGTAGATATTGTAAGGACAGGGCTCCATTGAAGGAATGATTAATCCTAGCAACGATCACCAGATTGATGACATCCTGGGGCAATGAACAGAACAGACCGATGATCCTCGCATGCCCTCACACGTCGTCTAGCAGGAAGGCACGGGGCAGGCCATGAGACGCTCCCACCGCTCTTGGCCTACGCCGCAGTGAACAACTTACTCTGTAGATGGGTGTTAGCGATAGGTAAACTAGCCGATGCCAGTTGCCAGTGGAGATGGTAAGTAGATTACTACCTATGGTGCAACGTGCAACCAACGGTATCGTGGTGTGGTGAATTGTGAGGCAATGAGCAGTGAATAGGTGTACCTCTCTAGAGAGGTGAAGGCGCGGTGAAGGGGTGAAGGCGCTCCCTCCACTCTCAATCGGTGCTTGCTGCCTCATGAATGGAGCCATGAAGCATGAAGGTGCATGAAGGCACGTGTGATTGAGCGGAGCAAGCAGGGCCACGCACGCGATACGCGATGGCTGGCGCGGCTGGATGGTGTCGCGATTTTTCATCCTTCTCAAAATCAGACATCGGCTTCATCATCACGTGATTCACTAGTCATTGGACATTACATGCAGGTACATAAGGTGGCACAGATAAAATGCAAAGGCCCGAGTCACGTTCGAAATGTCCACCAAGGGCAGTAGGATTCATAGGATTCCTATCAAAAGTTGTGACCAATGTGACCTGGGAAACGGTAAGACACTGCTCACATTATCGCGATCTTTGCAGGTCTCTTTGAACTTCGAACGAAACCCAAGGACTCCCAAGGATATGGTCGAGGGATAATGGAATCGGCCGGCCGCCGGCCTCTTGCTTTTACTTTTATGCTGTGCACTGAATGATTCCTTGCCGCTGTTCTCGTTTGCTTGCCTCTCCTCTGCCAGCTCTGATTGGTACAATGTGTATGGTACTTCCCAGGTAGGCACTTCCTCTGGATCGAGGGAGATTAGCACAGATTCGAGATTAGATCATCTTTTCAACTTCAGCGCACACTCAAAATGCTGAGCATGATTTCATAGAGTTTCATATGACTCTAAAGTATGCTCTAAAGCAAATGCACAAAAAGCATTATACCATATCTATTGAATGTTCTTGCATCTCCCTATGAACAAAGTATTCCACTCGTCGTCCTTCAATCGAACGTTGGCCGAGAGGGTATCCAACCAGCCTCCAACACAAAGTCAATGATATCATCGCGCTGCTTGATGTCGACCTTGAATATCGACCTGCTATTTTTCTGCCCGCCTGATCCTCCTGACGACGATGGATTCCAAAGACCCTGGGCCAATGCCTCTGATATGAGGGCCTTCTTCACATCAAGATAAGTCTGTGGGAGGATGCACAGGCGCTTGCACAGGCCGACCTCCTTCTTGGAGAGAAGCTGGTAACCAGGCTTGTCTTTGATCACGAACTTCAATGATGCATCGCGGTTAGTCTCCTTGTCATCTAAGTTCGACTCCCTGCTTGGTTTCTTGAATTGTCTCCAAACCTGGAGCGATTGGTTCGCAGCTGCGCCTATGGCCCCTTCCAAACCACCACCAGCATTGATAACAGTTGCAGAAGCGGTCAGCGATGGGGGAAGCGTAGGGGCGACACCCACACTTGTAGAATTCTCCTTGGCAGCCCGAATGGCTTCCTCGGCGGCCTTCCTCTTCTCTTCCTCCTTCTTGAGCCACGCATTTCTGTGTAGCTCTCGCCTTGCCTTGTCAATCTCGTACCGCTCGGCATCAGCAAGAGAGGTTATCCCAAGCCTCCTGTACATTTGCAGCTTGGCAATTTCCTTGCGCAACCTCTTGGCCTCAAGGACCTTGTTGACGAAAGCCTCATGTTCCTCCTGGCTGTGAAAGCGGGCGAACAGCCGGAGTCGCTGGACCAAGTGGCGCTCATCTGGGAGCATCTTCCACATCTTCTCTTGGTTCTCACGGTAATTCAGCAGGTTCCGCTCGATCACAAACTGTTTCCTTCTCTCACGTTCATCGAGCTTCGCATTGAATATGCGTATCACTTCGAGCTTGAGGTCCCTGTCAGCTTTTGTGTCATCTGCACTGAACTCCATCTCCGAGATTATCTTTTCCGCGTCATTGTCCCACTCCATGTCGAAGTCGCCACGGCGCGGCATGTAACCCGCAAGCTCTGCGCCGGGAAGGCGCTTAGCATCCTCAAGACGAGGTGGGAGGACCTTGGCCTCATACCCTGCCAAGTTCTGTGCCCGGCGTTCCATGAACTCCTTCTTGATCTTTTCTGCGTCGATTCTCGACGACGCACCGGTAGTCTGCCTGACATACGACTGTTCAGAACGATACCACAGATCCCTTGCCACTTCCTCTCCCATGGACACTCCAGTCTTGGGCACGTAAGGATGGGGCCAAATTCCCTCGTAGTCATCCAGCTCTTCGGTGGGGACAGCGCGGAACTTCATTTTCTTGAAACCAGGCGCCATAGAGTCGTGCTCCCCTTCCGAGGGGTTGATGCTACGCCTCGGCCGCTTACGTGCCGCAACTCCCTGCACAGACTCGTCGTCTGAGGTGGCAGCGCTGGATGCGGGCTTGGAATCTTCTTTCTCCTCCACCGATTCCTCGCCCTCCGGTACTGGAACCATCGTGTACGGAGGCAGTATGTGACCATACCGTCCCATGAAGTCGTCAAGGTAACGCTCCATGCACTTCTTGTCAGTCTTGCCCCCGCCGACGATGCCACCCCCGGCTCCTCCATTGGCGCCGTTGCCCGCATCGCCTGAGCCAGATCCCCCCCCGGACTCTCCGCTCGTCCCACCATTCACGTGCTCAGCGATGTCGGGCCAGTTGCCCAGCCCGCACGCCGGGATGGCGTCGAGGAGGCGCAGGTCCTCCTCGGCGGTCCACGCGTTTTTGGCATCGTCAATGACCCTGTACTTCCGTCGAAAAGCCTTGGACTGAATCTTGCCACCCATGGCCATGTCATCAGATGGCTTATCGCCTGCTGCCAAGTGAGTGTTGGCTCCAGATTCCTCGCCTGACTTTGACGCTTCAACCTCCTCCTTGACCTTTGTCGCAGCTGCCTCGCTAACTGGCTCTTGCTTGGAGGCAGTTCCGTCCTTCTCAAGCTCCGTAGGCATTTCCGCTCCATCCTTTTCTGTCTTTGCATCTTCCTTTGGGGCTGTTTTGTCCTCTTTCTCGCCGGCTTCATCCGAGTGTCCAGCAGTGTCCGACTCCTTTGCCACTTCGCTCCCTTCCGTTGCGCCCTCCTCCTTGTCAGCCAACGCCTGTGCTGATTCGGCATCCTTTTTGTCATCATCTTTTGCCTCCGCGGAGTCTGCTGCACCATCTTCCTTATCCTTTGTAGTCGAGGTTTCTTCACCATCCCCCTTGACTGCTTCATCTCCTTCCTTCGCCTTTCCTTCTTTTCCAGCATCTAGATCGACGTCCATTGCCTCAGGCTCAGCCTCTTCCTTCGGTGGATCAGCATTCTCTGTAGGTGCTCCATCCTTCGCATCGTCGCCGCCGTCCTCTTCCTTTGCTTCGTCTACGACCATGTCATCCTTCGATGCAACGTCGTCCTTTTTCTCCTCCTTCGCTTCCTCTTTTTCCGGCGAGGTAGCTGGTTTCTGCGCGTCGCCTTTCGCCTCGTCCACGTCCATCGCATCAGCGGACGACTCCTGCTCCTTTTCGCCGTCGTCCTCCTCGTTTTTGACCTCCGACGTCGTGATCTCTGTCTTTTCTGCTTTTCCTTCGTCGACATCTATGGCATCTTTCGATGAGGCTTCCTCTCCTGCGTCTTTCTCGGTCTTTGTCTCCGAGAGGAGCTGTTTCTTCTCTGCCGATGCCGTACCTGCCGAAGCTGGCTCGGTCTCCTCCCTTTTTCCCTCATCCTTGCCCTTGCCGTCATCCTCTTCCTTCGTCTCCTCCTTTGGGCTGTCCTCTTTCGCGCTCTCCTCCTTCTTAATGTACTTGCCTTCGCCCCCGTCGTCCAAGGTCACCACCTCCGCGACCGGCCTGGCCACCTCCCTCACCCCCCGGAAGGACGGGAACATCGAATACCTCGTGCTGTCCGCGACCAGGTATCCGTGGGAGGGATCGTGCCTGAAATACGGCACCCACACCCCTCCCACGTACGATCCCAGGGCGTCGTCCGGGTGTTCCTCCTCCTCCTCCTCCTTGGCGCCGCCGGAGCCGCCGGAACCCTTCTTGGCCTTGCCGCCGCGCCCGCCGCGCTTGCTCTTCTTGTCGCGCTCTATCTCCCTCGCCTTGATTATCTGGGCGTCCGCCTGCTGCGCCGCGAGGAGCTTGCCCGTCTCGCCTCGCCGCCTCGCCTCCTCCTCGCGCTTGTACCTGTTTCGGGAAAGATGAAAAGGATGAGAGAAGTTAGCTCGCAACAAAGTTCTATCAGTTTCAGTTCAAACCACACACCACACCCCGTCTGGGACTCACTTGGCCATGTGCTCGTGATCCTCCGTGGCCAGGCACTCCAGGCAGAGGTCGAAGTCGGGGCAGACCGCGCACCGCACCCTGGGAGCCCGCGTGAGGTCAGATCCGCAGTAGTCGCACTCGTACAGGCCCCGAGGCTGCGGGCCCAGCAGCACCAGCGGACGACGCCTCGGTGCCCGTCGCTCGTTTTCATTTGCGCCCGCGGAGGACTCATCGTCGTCGTCCCCGTCGTCGGAGTGGGCTTTGGAGGGGGTGGATTTGGAGGGGGTGGGCTTGGGCGCTCCCGGGGGCATCTTCTTCCCCCCGCGCTTCTTCTCCTGCGCCTTGAACTTGGATTCGATCTTGTCGGGGCTGGTGCTGGGGGTCGACGAGGCCGCGGCCTTGGGCGCGGATTTCGGCAGCGGCTTGGGCTTGGGCTGGACCTTCGGGGGGGCCTTGGGCAGGGCCCTGGGCTGACCCTTCGGCAGCGCCTTGGGCAACGGCTTGGGCGCGGCCCTGCCGGGCGGGGGATCCCTCGGAGTCGCGGCGGCCTTCGGAAGCGCCTTGGGGAGCGACCTCGGATTGCCGGCCTTGGCGAAGGCCTTGACTATGGGCTTGTCCTTGGGCTGCTTCGGCGCCGGTGCGGCGGCGGCCCCCTTGGCCTTCCCGGAGCCGGGGGGGCGTCCCCTCCGCTTCTTCGTCGCCGGGACCCCTCCTCCCCCGCCCTCGCTCCCCCCCGAGGAATAATCGTTGGCGGCGGCGGCGGCGGGCGTTCGCCTCCCGCTGGAGGAGCGCGTGCCGGAGGAAATCGCCGAGGATGGGGCGCCGTTGCCTCCGCCGCCGCCGCCGGAAGAAGAAGCGGCGGAGGAGGGGGCGGGGGATCGCGAGCGGGAGGCGGAGCGCGTCCCCACCGCCTCGGGGGCGGGAGCGGGCGTCGTCGTCGTCGAGGACGGGGGCCGGCCGCGTGTCCGCATCGTGGAGCCGTCGCCGGCGCCTCCGTCCTTCGCCATGGTTCTGATTCTGACGTCCCGATTCGAGATGGAGGCCCGGCGGCGCGGGGCTCGATGTACCGGCCGGTCTAGTCTGGTTGCCAGGCGGGCGTTGGGCGCCGACGGAGTATCGAGTTGTCGTTGCCGTCGTCGCTCGCGGCGTCGCGTTGCGGATCTTTGACGAGATTGGGCGTCATTGGAGGGGGATTCGTAAATAAAGGGGGCTGATTGTTAATTCTAATATTCTATCAATATGTCATCAGACCCCATCCCCCCTAAATAACATTAATTTCCGTTTTCGCCGTGGCCCATCTCCCATCTCCATCCTCCATCGTCGATCGTCGCTGTTCGATTCTCATCGATTCGATCATAAAATTCAAGATCCGCCTCCCCCTCCGCCGTCACGCCGACGCTCTCTTGACAAGCTTTCGAGGATCTACCCCCTCCTGCTCTCAGCTCTCAGCTCTCAGCTCTCAGCTCTCAGCTCTCAGCTCTCAGCTCTCAGCTCCTCCTTCGCCTCGAGCATTCCCTACGCCGAGCTCCAGGGCAAAGCCCAACGCCGGCCATCGACCATCGATTGACGACAAAAATTCAGTTTCATTTACATACAATATCCAATCATCAATCATGAGCGAGGTCCAGCTGGCGATCTACGACCTCTCGGGGGGCATGGCACGCTCCCTCTCCGCCTCCTTCCTCGGCCCTCAGCACGCCGTCGAAATCATCCCCCACACGGCCATCGTCGCCTTCGGAATGGAGTACTTCTTCGGACAGGGGATCGAGTGGTGTCCGCCCCACGAATTCAGGACCACGCGGGGGATACACCCGATAGAACTGAAGAGCCTGGGCAGGACGACGAGGAGCAGGGAGGAGTTCGAGGAGTGGTGTCGCGCGAGGCATCGCGACGGAAGCTTCGGGACGGAGAGCTACGACTTCTTTCATCGGAATTGCAACAACTTCTCGGAGGAGGCGGCGAGGCGGGGTCTGAATTTGCGGGCCGGCGTACCCGAGTACATTTTGGACATGCCTCGCAAGTTCCTGAGCAGTCCGATGGGGGCGGCGCTGCGGCCGATGCTGGAGGGGATGCAGGTTTCGAATCGCGCTCCCACGAACTTGCCGGCCGGGACCGGCGGGGGGGGAGGGTTCGGGGGGGGATCGTTCGGCGGCGGGATGCCGCGGTCGACGCCCGCACGGCAGTCTGCGCCGTCGCCCGCCGCGCCGAGCGCGGCGGCCGCGAATCCGTGGGCGAACATCCCCGCCGCCCCGGCGAAAGACGCCGAGCCCGCCGCATCGCCGGGAGGAGAATCATCGAAGAAGACACCACTGCTGGACAAGCAGACGGCCCTCCTGTCGACCGAAACGAACGTGGTAAGCCTGTGCGTCCAACGCCTTGACCCGGGACCGGAAGACGCGACACTGCTGACGAAGCTGGCGGACGAAAAGGCCAAGTGGACGTCCGATGAGATCAACGCGGTGCATCGATGCCTGCGCGCGGCGATCGATGGAAAGTTGAAGTTCGCCCTCATGCTGCTCAGGCTCGCGATGCTGAGACGAGCATCCGAAGACGATGGCGCGGAGCGATCGCGGTCGGTGCAGCTCGTCTCGGGTACGATGATCGAAGGCAAAGTCTCCGATGCCGGAGCGCGCTCCATGGCGTGGTGCGTGCTGAGCAACGCCATCGGCACCGCGCGACCTGCCGAATGGAACGCAGATGGCGACGATGGAGGTCATACGTTGGGCGAGATGATTGACGCGTCCCTCGGCGACTGCGACCCCTCCAACGCGACGGCGCTGAGGCAGAGCGCCGCCGCTTTCCTTTACAATGCGGCGCGATACTTGACGGTAGATGACGACGAAGATGGTGCCGACGGCGAAACCGAGCTGTCGGAGGGAGCCATGTCCATCCTCCTGGGGTGCCTGGAACACCTCCAGGGAGAGTCGGACGTCGAGGCTATGCGACGGTTGTACATGGCCGTGGGACAGCTGCTGAAGTCCAACACGATCGGAGGGACGTCCGCGAGCCTTGTGAGGGACCTGGGATTGGTGGATGACGAGGTCAGGACCGGGAGGGGCATCGTGGAGGTGCAGGACCTAGCAAAGGAGGTGGCTTCCCTTTTGAGGTGAATGGTAAAAAAAATGTGTTCTTCAAATTGTTCACTAACTGCAGATGCAAGTGGGGATGCATATAATGCCTTAATCTTAAACCTTGGCAATTCTCCATGTAATCAAACTTCTTTGCAATGAAAAACAGAGTGCTTGGCTAACTGCAGCCCGGTGGCAGCAGATGAAATAATCATGAACAGTAAGTCTAGTGGCAAATGAAAAATGCCAGTAATCCTCAGCAAGTATTACCCCTTTCAAACAAGTGCGCGAGAATCGACGATTTCGAAATAAAATTAGACGAGCAACTTTCGACTTTTTGTGCAAAGCCCAAATCTGGCCAAAACGCAACTCTTCGTGCTCTCGTCGCCTCCCTTGCCGCGAAAGACAGCCAGAGACACCACAGATCGACTGCCACCGACCTCCTCTATCCGCCAATACCCATATCTTGCTTGTCGGCCATCTATTGCCTTCGCTCGAAGGGCCACTTTCAACTAGATTTTGCTTCAATTTTTCGAATACACAGACGTGCGCGCGCGTGACGTGCGCGCGCGTGATGTGCGCCTCGACACGAAGAAAAAATCTGTCGAAAGTGTGTCAAAAGCGGCCCTTCGAGCGAAGGAAATAGATGGCAGAACAGCAAGATATGGATATTGGCGGATAGAGGAGGTCGACGGCAGCCGATCTACGGTGTCTCTGGCTGTCATCCGCGGCGAGGGAGGCGACGAGAGCACAAACAGTGGCGTTTCCGCCAGATTTGGGCTTTGCACAAAAAGTCGAAAGTCGCTCATCTAAATTTATTTTGAAAGCGTCGATTCTCACGCACTCGTTTGAAACGGGTAATACGTGAAAGCATTGCTGATAGTTTTCGAAACCATTGGCAGCCTGTTACTAGCAAAAAAATAATGTTCTATGATCAGAAATAAACGCCTTAAAATGCCTTTTTATCACTTCACCCGGTTGCCGACCATGGACCTGTGGATGGCCCGGTGCCTGTGGGGTAGGTGCATGATGGTGAAAACGGCCTGATTTGGAGTGTGTCTTGACATTCCAAACGTAGCTGCTGCCTGCCAAGCAAGCCTCAGAATGCACAACAAAGCTCATCATTCTTCCCTCCAATACCCATGGCAACAATGGAGGGACTGGGATAGCAATGCTTCACCTGGTTGCCGAC
>JALLBE010000411.1:0-16832 GCA_036939795.1 Thalassiosira mediterranea
AAGAAGTTCGTTCGGCATATGTACCGTAACCAAGTTCAACCACTTCCTCCATCCAAGGTCCTTCCTCGTAATCTGCGCTGCTACCCCGTGAACGAACTTCACCACGCAAACGCACGCGGCCTTGATAGAGCCAAGCCTGCCTTCGGGCCAGACTCCGATCGCTACCTCAACAATAGTCGCCGAGCGAGCTCATAAACAAGCGCATTCAACGAAGTGAAGTCGCACCTTTCCAATAAAATCGTCATCAACATGATTAACTACGGCGTCCCCACCTCCTTCGCCCTCTCCGTCCTCGCCGCCTCCCTAGCCGTGGCCGGCCTCGATCCCATCGAACTCGTGGCCGAATCCCCACCCCTCCTAGCCTCCCTCGTATTGCTCCAGGCCACCATCGCCGTCCTCGTTTCTACGAAGGGCATCGCATTGCAAGAGACTTATGGCGTTGGGGACGTACCGGATGCATGGTTCGGCATACCCGAGGATAGATTGGTCGCATACCTCGATGCACTGGGTCCCGAAGGACGGGTGGATTACCTCGAAATCAATTCCTTGGACTTCGTTCCGTTGATGCCCATCTATGCCACCCTGTTCGGCGCCCTGCTCTATCGACAGTGCATACAATCCGGTCTTACCACCCGGGTCTCGTTGCTCTTTCCCGGGGCGATGATCTTTGATATCATAGAATCCCACCTCCTCGGACGGGCGACGAGGATGTTCCCTGATCAATTGGAACCTTCGACGCAGTTGATCATGTCGTTCGCGAACCAGATGAAGTGGACGGTGCTGGTCGTCGGATGCGTCTTGCTCGCGGCGCTCTTCGTTCACAATAACGTCCTGTATACCATACTGTATACTGCGCCGGAAGATGATAAGCTTCATCGGAGTCGAAGTAGCCGGAAGAACCTGTTGAGTGGGCCTCTTTGAGACTGAGAGCGAGCTAGGGCTTAGGTAGTAGAATTGATCTGTGGAGAGGCCGTATATAATAATTTAGATAGTCCTCTTAACTTGTACGTTACCCCACCTCTGATCAGATTATGCTACCATGCATTGAATATTGAATGTAGCCCATAGAAGTCCTATGATGTAGTAGTGCACAGTATACTTGCACCATAAAAATCGCCAGATGATGCCATTCAAAATTTTTTGGAGACTTACACTCTTGACAAGCCAGGTTGGCAGATAGATGGGTACCTATGGTATTCCGTTGGCACGAGTGCGTCCTTATGTCAGAGACTATTCACTTGCTTACCAGTACGGGCGCATCATCATATCAGGGGAGGATGAATGATCTACAGTTTTCTTTCTTACGCAGGCAAGATGATCGTTGGATGGGTTCGGTCAAGGACTTCATCATCGAGATGATTGTATCAATGATGAAGGGTCCTCAATAGTGTGAACAAGAATGAAGTGATATCCTTGTGAGTCATACGATAATTATTTTATTTTGTATCTAAACTAAGTCACCTTGAAAGTATGAAAACATGGTGATTGGGCGGGCGCGCACTCAAGAAGGAACAACACTCACAGATCAAATGCCTCGCCACATCTTTACGTGAAGCTGATGACCTTACCAGCTGGCAAACTGAGCCCACATTTGCCATTCGCGAAGTGTGACTGGCCATGGGTGTGGCATGGGGTTACTTTGGGCGAAATGAAGAAGGCAAAGAACATTTGGCTGCAATGCTTCAGGGGCGATGCTGCTATTGACGTTGGGCCTATGACCAACCCACAAAGAGGACACATCAGCACTGGGGCTGGCACTGAGACAAGAAGAGGTTCTGCAGTATCTGATAACAAACGCAGATCATGAGAGGTGATGATGAGTTTAAAGCACAAAGATCACTTCACCATCGCTGAAGACTTGGATATTGCACTCTTCGTTCTGGTAAAATAAAGATAATGACAAGAAAACAGAGGAAGGGAAAGAATAAAAGGAAACAAAGAAGTAATGGGGTTATCGGGTGTGTAGTCTTAACATCAAGCTCAGAATCGCACACGATACATCCCCAAAAACCCAAGAATGCATACCGAAATGAATGTATTTGGAACCCCCCTACGGATCCATTCTCTCAGTATTGAAGTACTAAAGATGAACTCCTTCGAAGAAGAAAGCGAAAACCAAAGGGACAGAAAAGCAAAGGTTCAGGATTTGTAAAATGCAGTCAGATGCAATTCTCGATTTGACACATGTGACCTCTCGTCCAAAGATATCCCCTATCTTCCCCTCAGACTCCCTCCCCCTCTAGTCGGAATAATCCTGGTTGGCGAACTTCACCTCGTCAAAGTAACTCGCCTCCACCTTCCTCCCGTCGAACGTCCTCCCCGCCAACCCAGCGATGGCCCTCCCCGCGTCCTCAACATTGGCATACTCAAGGAAGATCTTGGTCGCGCCAGGCCCGTCACGGGGTATGACAATGTTGCGCAACGCGCCAAAGGAGGCGCACTCATCCTTAGTGTCCTCGAGAATGTCGGCGTATTCCTCGTCGTCCTCGAGGTCCTTCTGGGTGAGCATCTGCTTGAGGGAGACTACCGGTGTTGGGCGGGGTGTGGCGGCGGCTGCCGGGGCGGGCGCTGCGGCTTGTCCACCTGCGTTCTTCAGATCGAGCTCTCCAGACATAAACCTGAAAAGTTTGGCAGTGAACAACAAATCAGAGGGGATAATGTAAGCGATAGTCGAGTCGACAAGTCAAAAGTAGACAGGAACTCACTTGGCGAGTATATCTTCCCAATTGCCGTGGGGAGTCTCCGGCCCGGTGTACTTGCTTGGCCTGCCAACTCTCAACTGTGCCCCCAAATAAGGAATGTTGTTCAGGTTCAACGCATTGGCGGCCTCCTCCTTGCTCCTCAATTCCACGAATGCGAACTTCCCCGAAACCCTGCACGCCATGATTGGATTTCCTGGCATGGTGGTCAATCCCACCTGCTCCAAGGCCCGTCCCAGAAAGTCGCGGAGCATGCTCTCGGTCATCTCGGGGGTGGTATTTCCCACGAACAATTCACGCTGTATCTTCTCGTCGGGATTGCCACTCGTGTTCTCGGGCACCGGGGTCATGCCCGGCGGTAGGGGCTGTCCCGTCAACTGCTGCCACGTCTGACTGGGGGTGTGTGGACCGGCATACTTGCTCGGTCGGCTGACACGCAGGCTCGCCCCCAGGAAGGGGATGCCGTTCAGGTTCAACGCCCTGTTGGCCATGTCGATGCTCGCACATTCGACGAAGGCGAACTTGGCGTTGGTCCTGCAGTTCAGTATGGGAATGTCGGAGGGACCGCAAAGACCCACGCGTCTCATGGCACCGTTGAGGAACTGCATCAGCAGCGCCTCGGAGGTGCCCGGGGGGGTGTTGCCCACGAACAGCTCGCGGTTTATCTTGTCGTGGGGGGAGACTCCCCCCGTGACGGTGGCGGACATCATGGCGAGCGCTCCGGGAGTCAACGCGTTGGTGACCAGGGAGGATGCGGCCGCGGCGGTGGAGCCGGCGGGGTTGGCTAGTGGGGGCACTCCCCCGGCGGCCAGGGGCGGCACGCCCGTCACCGGCTGCGGGACTCCGCTCGGGACTCCGGACGGCATGCCCGAGGAGCCGGAGCGGGGACTCTCCCGACGTCCCCCAGAGCGGTCGTCGCTCCCGCTCCTACCCCTCCGGCTGTGGTGATGGCTGCTCCTGTGGTGACGATCGGGCGAGCGGGATCTCGACCGGCTACGGGAGCGGGATCGACGGCGGCTGCTTCGATGGTGACGGTCGCGATCGCCGCGGTCGCGATGGCGGTGTTCGCGGCGATCGTCGTAGTCCCTGTCCCGTCGGCGGTCGCTCCCGCTTCGGCGGCCGTCACGGTCGTCGTAGTCCGCCATGTTGTCGTGTTGCTCGGTCTTGAATTCGATGGTGTGAGGGGGGCGATTTCGCATCGTCTTCGCTGCTACTGTGCTGTGGCGCGGCGGGCGGCGGCGCGAGTGGCGAGTGGCGGCGGAAATGATGAGAATGACTGAAAATCGAAGGAGACGGAAGGATTTTCGTGGGCGCGCCCTCCGAAATGACAGACAGACGCTTCATGTCCAAAATAAACACACAACCCACACCAATAGCTAGAGGATCTACCGTACCTACCTATCATACTACGTATGGCAGGTAGGCCGCTAGATCCTTGAGGCTCTGAGCACCAAAAGTACTCCCCGAGCTATCAACCAGCCGAAAGGCCGGAGCAATGTCCCATTGGCCTTCTCTGCGCGCTGCTTCTTGATCCATTATTTGGCAAGTGCCTTCCCACACGGTGTCTTGTATGCTTGGGGGACTTTCCCGTCCCATTTCCAAGATGACTTCTATACTGTTCAGTCATGCTCTGCGTCTCTTGCTGATGTTTCTTTTCAATGAATTGCTCAAGCTTGACTCAAGGCAGTCAAACGTGTCATCCCAGTCACTGTCATTGTAGCAGGCGCCACATTTTGCTCCCACGTAACTATGGTAAGCTCTGACCGTCACTTGTCCGCACGAAGTCATGAGACGGTAGACATATCTCTTCTGAGTATTTTTCAAAATGGAGCATCATAGAATGTGGTACACTGTGACACTCATGAACCAAGTCGTCATGAATAGGTTTTGAAGATTTCAGAAATGCCACAATGCCCCCCCAGCCCCAGGTAACATGCCCACAATGGGCAACATTCAGTCCCAAGATCGAAAAGCAAACTTCTTAGTTTCAGTTGGAGAGGTCCGCTTGATGGGTTGCAACAAAGCAACTTGGAGTAGAGCGGCTGTCAAAGACTCAAGTATACATGCCTGGGCAAGATTTGTACAACCACACAACTCGAAGAATGAGCCCAGGCCAACAAACCGGAAGAATTCCCCTTCGAAACCTGTCCTTTGATTGACACTGTTGCGATCATTCACAGACTGGGATGTTGTCATTCCAACATAGATAAAGGACACATCACTTTGGATCCTGTGATTAGCAAGCCAGGTCGCAGGGAATTGCTTCAAAGCCAAAGCTTGCGATGTCTCCTTGCTGGCGACAATTTGGTCCATCCATTCATATTCATGCCAAACTCAAGCAAGATTTCGCTTGCACAAGAGATCTGCAAACAAACCCATGCTGTCTCGTTCTGCTCAGCCACACTTCGAACTCACACACTGCATCAAACGCCAATATTCGATCCTCGCCGCCACCGCCCTCCAAATACGTCCACCATGACGGATCCTATGGCGACGTTTATCGGTCGCATTACCGAATACATGGGATGTTGTTTTTCCATTACTGCGGATTGCGAGGACAGGGCCGACTCGATCCAACGATTGCCCATCCACATATTGCGGCCGTCTCCCGAGGAACTCAAGACTCCCTTCCTCAATCGCGACCACTGCCTTTGCAGGATCGTTAGACATCTCCAATACGTTGTATACAATACGTTGAACTCCGTTGTGACGATTCAGTGCAGGATGAGGGACATCCAGCAACGTCTCCCTCCTCGCGAGTTTGACGATCTCCCCTGGGTCCCTGAGATGCCCGAAGCCTTCGCAGACCTGCCCGAAGTCACGGTCCCCTCTCATGAGCTTCGGATCACCCGGGCTCTCGAGAACGTCAATCATCTCGACGAAGCCATGACAAGGATCAACGCGACTGTGAGCCAGTTTGAATATGCTCATGCTCGACTCGAGGAGCTCCGGGCCCAGGTCGACGAAAGGAGGGAACAGTGTGTGCGTGATTGTCAGGATGCCTACAAGGAACTCGTCACCTACCTGGACTCGAGCTACCTCCCCCGCAAAAAGAGACACATCTCCGGCATCCTACGGCGGCATGAGGGGAGATTGGAGGAGGCAACTGATAGGGTCTTGAGGTACATCAGAAAAGAAGCGAAGAAAGAGGCGGAGGATGCAGTTATTCGTGCCGAGTTGCCTGATCTCTCTGCGTTCGATGCCCTTCTCTCTGGTGACGGAAGCGATGAAGACGGCGAGGATTTATTCGAAGATGAAGAGTACGAATTTGGCGACACTGTCTCTGACAACAGGGATTATTAAGAAGAGCACGTATTGAAGGAGTGGACGGATAGTGTAGTTGTTTGATGTTATACAAATTAGAAACTTGTTTGCAAAATACTCTAGAGCCTCTCACTGACTACACCTACCGCTCCTTGTCACTCTTGTTACGGGGGCAACATACTTATCGTTCGTCATCATTGTACGGAGTTCGCACAGACGAACTAACTTTTTCTGGGTGTCTGCAAGATAATTGTGGCAGGGATTACTCGTGTGCTTCTTCCGTTTGTATGACCTCTTCATGACTTTCTTCTGTTCGTCCTGTGCGGCTTTTATTGACGTTTCATATTGATCCTTAGTCTCCTCACTCTCGTCCTCATTGACCCTCAATTGAGTCAACTTTCCACCAGGCTGTTCGCTCAAAAAGGTCTTACCGGAAATGGTGCCGTCGATGTCAAAATGTAAAGCCATGTCAGTGATTTTCTGCAATCGATTGGCTGTTGAAAACCACTGAATCTTGACACCCTTGAGGAAATTGAACATCGCTTTTATATTCCTCTGATTGGCGCACGCCCCAGCATGACCAAGACTTGAATGAAAAATGAGAAGTTCCCCTTCTCCCAGTGTCAGCATCACCCTTTGATCCCTATGCACAGAGTATTTACCAGATTTTGCCTCTTCGATACTCTTATGTAGCAAATGAGACCCAGGCCAAACATAAATTTGGTACCCCGGCGTCGCAGGTAAAACGCCATGATGGTGGTGACCGGGTGCTCCGTCACCGTGTACCAATTGTGCTCCCGTCGTACCTTGACCGCGAAACAAGATTGCGCGACCAGCGATGGCAGCGGATGACATCCAACAACGGGCCCGAGAACAAGAAGAAAAGGTCACGTCAAGTTCATGAGCTGGGGCCAGCTTTTGTTGAAGGTTGGTCTAGCCAAGGCATCAACTTCCATGCATAAAAATGATACTCATCATCACAAAATGTACCACCTCCCCTTCCTCTATCCAATTCATAGGGATTGTGCAGCAATGAATTATTCATTGCACACACTTTGCGGTGGTACTCACATTCTTTGCTTGGCTAGCATCCAAGAGCATGTCATTGCTAGTGTGCAACATAAGAGGAAGGGGCGTCACTGTGAGATTTATATCAAGTCTCTTGGAGTTGATACTATTATTGATTTTTAAATGCATGATTTTTATCACAGTTGAAAAATCAGACAGAAAAGTCTATCAGATACAAATATTAATATCTCTCTGTGTGTGAATGTTGACTTAGCTTGTCTTGATGTGCACCTGTTAAATTAAAGTGATTGATAGTTTTCACCATGATTTCTTCGTAGACGGCATTCGATTCCATTGCCCATTGGGGTGAGAGCCATCAACAATATCTACTTTATGGCTCAGCCAGACCTATTATGTGAATATGGAGAGTGGGACACGGATGGTTTGCAGTGGCTCATTCACTACAGTAAGCAAGGATCTCGATGTTGGGAGGAATTCCCATTCGCAATGGTTGTGGTGCTTACTTACTGGTGCATGACACACTTGAAAGCAGATAAGGGCAACAAGGTGGAGAAACTGTCCCTGCTCCCGCCAATGCATTCAAGTGGCAGTAAGAACTTCTGCCCTTGATGGGATAGTAACAGGAGACTGCTTGGTGGGGTCGGGGAGCTTGAAGATACATCCACGGGCAGGATCAGGATCATCATTGTCAACCTTGACAAAGATGGATTTCCTCAGTTGGATACATTTCCAAGGAGTTCCGGCAGGAGGTTGAACAGGGTCCATTCCTGGCACACCTCCATCAAAAACCAGGACAGGCACTTGTTCCAGTTCATCAGCAGACATACAGTTGTGGGACTCTGCAGGAGACATGGAATCACAGGAGTTCAGAATGGTCCTTAGCTTTATGTCCCTGCGGCGACACATGTTCTTGATGGCATTTTTGATAGGGCAGCCATTGCAGCATTCATAGCAACAGATCCAGCTTGGGTTCGTTTTGAGCTTGGATTAGTTGCCTTGTAGATGTGCTGATGTGGAACATCATATGAAAGCCTTGGGTTGTTGTGTAACCAAGGCTTTCTGAAGCGCTCTATGGTCCTTGGACCTCTCTTCCGGAGCTGCTTTTTTAGCCGGTGTTCTCCACAAAGAGACATCCTGGCTACAGCTCTTGGGAGAGGTCCTTGGTACCTTTGATTGCTCAGCTTGGCCTTGGCTGTTCATGCAGAGATAACAAGGTTTTATATCCGCATTGAAGGAGGAACCGCAATTTCTACAGGTGTTCATGGCTTCCTGAAAAATAGGAAGTTAGGATACAAAGTTTGAACAAGGTGAGTGTTGGAAATTAGTTCAGTATGTTCCACTGACCACATGCCACTCACCTAAATGTTAACAGGATTCCTGTTATAACGAACCGCGAGTTCCCGAGACTTTGATCGATGATCGGTCTCTACATAGGAATACGTAGAAAAACTATTGTGCGAACGCATCGCACAAACGAACAGATCGCGACCATGGCGGACGCCGCCCCCCCTAGAGCTTCCGGCGTCCGCCGTGGTCGCTACCCCCCCT
The DNA here is from genome assembly GCA_036939795.1 of Thalassiosira mediterranea. NCBI lineage: Eukaryota > Bacillariophyta > Thalassiosirophyceae > Thalassiosirales > Thalassiosiraceae > Thalassiosira > Thalassiosira mediterranea. The sequence continues at coordinate 8,541 of JALLBE010000411.1, forward strand.
CCGCCGGTGATGCGAGGCGCCGATAGCCTCAAGAAATACCTTTAGGCCGTAAGGCCAGCTTCTTGCGTCGAGATCGGAGGTTTACACGCTGATCTACAGTGATTTTGTAGCGACGACGATATCGACGACGACGACAACATCTGGATCGAAAGCGGTGAAGCCGCCGGCGATAACGTCCGCCAACGACGTGGCCGCTCGGCCGAATCGTTTGATAATGATCTAAACTAATAGGCTGTAGCTTCTTGGGGTTACAACATCCTTCTATCTTTACCTTTATCTACATTTATGATAGGGCATCGACGTCGTCGATCGTCGACGACGTCCGCCAATCTACGGCCATGTCGATGGCCATAGACTCATCCCCGTCAGGCTCCAGCGCCATCAAACGATAGCCCTGGTCCATTGCTACAAGCGAGTGCCTGGCTGGGAGAGGGCTATTCGGCCGCAGGGCGCTCGCAATTGCCTCCGACGCGTCCGGGTCGGGTCGACCCGGTCGATGCGATGTCGAACGTCGATTTACCTAGCTTTTCGCTATGTACGATTAGATTTTTTTCGAAGAATTTGACCATGTAGATTTGCAATTTTGAGCTCGCTAACCTAGCGCCTCCGCGCGCCCTCTAAACCAAGCTCGTTCAAGCTGAGCTGCGCCAGGGTTGTAGAGCGAGAGCAGAGCTTTCCAACGGTATGCTTGCCGCTAGCTAACTCCAAAATCTCGCGACTTTAGCTAGGCGCGCGCTAGCATAATAGATAAGTGGTCACAAATATGCGACCATACCCGGAATCCTGTTAATGTGTTTTCTACTTCATTCGTAATTGCTCTATCTTGTCACAATATCCAGCAAGAAGGTCTCCACAGATAAGACTGTCAACGAAAAGGAAAAGATAATAGAAATGCGGAAAACAACTCTCCAGATGAAGGCGCTCTTTCCGCCGGTCGACGTGAGCTGTTCAAAGTGCATTGCTCTATCCAACGCATTGATCCACAACTATTATGGTAAGCTCATGTCGGATCCAATCTGTGGCAAAAACTTTCCTGATAATATTCATGGCTGCAATTCCATGTGTGACACGACTAGGATGTTGAAATTGCCTGAGTCATTGCACTGGTATTTTTATGAGACCAGTGCTAGATTAATTTGACAAAGACAACAGCAACAAGGACAAGAACACTGACTTTATCCTGAGTCATCTTATGAAGCAGGAAGCGAGGAATGGAAGAAAACATGGTACAGCTTACTTGAGCCCCCCCAATGTTCCATCTTGATGGTTGGCACATGCACGGGAAAATAATACACGTGGAATAATTTCCCGCACATCAAACTGGTGACTCACTCATTGATCCCCCCCAACCTATAAATTAGGAGTCTATGAGCATGTTTAAAAAGGGACAAGGATGATGGGTGTCCCCATGGAGACTGAACTGCGTCTTGGTGAGATACGAACCGCACATGAGGCAAAAGTGATAAATGGTCACAGGTAGCGACAACAACTGACGGTAGACTGGAAAGCACTGTGCCATAGCCTCCATCGCCGGGCGGATCTTGGGAGGAATGTCTAGCACAACGTACTCGCCAATACCAATCTTGGGGACACTCTCCGCCGTGTTGACAATCTGCTCGGGTCTGAAGAGGTGGGATCCATCAGGGAGCTGGGGAGGTTTATGACGAGACAAAACACTTTCCCATAATACCTTCGCGCGTTGACGGTTTTCACGCTCTGCAACGCGATCGCGGTCGCGGTGGGCCTGTGACGGCTGAGAAGGTGGGGCACTTTTGTTGCTGCCACGTGGAGAAGATACAGTGTGTCCCCGATTTGTTGTCTCCACCACAGCAACCTCGTCGTCTTTATCGTCAGGATCCACAATCTCGACTCCCTCGGGATGCATCACCGGATACGTTGTCTACGTTGTCGTCGTTGTCAGACACTCGTCCTCATCGCCATCATCCTCCTCCTCGCCCAATAAAATTGATTTGTCCTCCTCGGATGGGTAGATGCTGCCATTGTCATCCGCCATGGTTGGATGGATGCGGGTGAGTGTGAGTGCATGCGAATGAAAATTATGGCAGCACTTGATGTTGCATGCCCGGTTGTGCTGCAAGCAAAGCATGATAAAGCATGAATGATTGCACCGGATTGCAACGGAAATTTACACAGCTTCTACTGAGAAGAGGAGACAGAATTGAGTACCAGGGCAGATCGTGAGATGGTGTTTACACAATCTCATAAATTGACGTTCCATTGATGCACTCGGGGGTATCCCAATAGTTCTCTCAATTTATCCAGCAAAACTGTACTACTAACTGACCTTCAATCGAAGTCGATTGCTGCAATAGCCATAGCACTCTATATGTATATGGAAGCAATCGGTGGCGATCAAGGGTGGTTAACACTCCCATGAGAAGGTAAAAATGGTTGTTGTTGTTGATGGAGCGTGCGATTCGGTCACATCGGTGGTCGACAAGTAGTGAGGAACACTGAGCGGTGATCACTCTCTCTATCTAGCCAGAGCGGACGATCTCCGCCATCAACATTGACAGACACAAAAGCTGTCAGACCCCACTGGTCAGGCTTCTCAATCATCACATTGTGTGGGAATCAGTGAGAGATGGAACCGTGTGTGTCATAGAAGCACAAATGGGGTCTACAGCAAATGAAAGGTGTGAGCAACAGACGGACGTGTACGTGTGCGGACGTACGGGCGGACACGGCTCCTTGTTCATATATTTAGATATCTTCCCATTTGTTTGGTACAGCTCTATTTTGATATCAAGCTCTGGACCAAGAAAATGGGACAGGAGAGGTCTCAACACTCCAATCTGACTCAATCTACGACTGCAACTGCATGTCACTGTCACCCCCCCAATAAAAAAACCCATCCGTCCCCAACCCCACACCACAGCCAGCAGGCACAGGGGTACCTGGTATGGTTGCATGCATGTGCCCCCAGAGCCCAGAGCACGGTGGGCAGATCCGTGTTGTTTCTGGTACCATACTGCATGTGTAACAGAGACCCATTGATGGTGCCAGTTCTATCCGATCTGTGGTCTGTCTGTTGACGGAGTCCTCGAAATCGTTTTTGGGAGTCCAAGTGGAATGGCCCAAGATTTCGATCGAAGCATTTTCATTTTCGCTTGCTTTGGCCACACTTTCTTGCTTGAGCCACCCTGATCAGGAGAAAAGCCCTAATTCGTGGCTTTTCTCACTAACTTAGTCAGGTAGTGAGAAAAGCCAGCGAAGCACTCATCCCCAGATCGAATGCGGACGATGGACGGATATTTCATTCGTTTCATTCCCGTATTGGCCGTGCACAGAGAAGTCGTACAAGCAGAAGATGCGTCGCCGTTGTCGTCGCTTACACCGTCGGACAATGTTATCGGCACTGGGGTGGGCTGATGTTTCTGCTGTGTAGATATCCGAATTGATCGTCGCGATGGAGCAGGCGTCGGAGTGACTTCAACATTGACCGCTCCATCCGCGGGGGATGATGCTGGTTCCACGGTGTTAGAAGCCGAAGTCGCTGCCTCGACAGTTACACCCGAAGTCGACTTGCGCGGACCCTTCGAATAGTTCACCGGGGTCTGAAACGCAGTCTTCAGTTGCTTGAATGCAACTTGAGTTGACGCCCTGTTGTTCGTGGACTGCTTCTTTGTTCGACGTTGCGCCATGAACGTTTTGTAGAGAGACCGGGCGAGAGTATCGAACCCGACTTCATTTTCATCGGTGGCATCCGTCATGGTTGCAGAATTGCGCCAACCGCGACGGCGGACACGACGACGTGCGCAAGGACGGGAACAACGGGCGCGAGGACGTGCGCGAGGACGGGCGCAATGACGGGCGCGATCGCAAGGACGGCCGCGAGGACGGGCGCGAGGACGAGCGCGAGGACGGCCGCGAGGACGGGCGCGAGGACGAGCGCGAGGACGGCCGCGACGACGTGCGCAATGACGGGCGCGGCGGCGGCGACCCTGAGAGCAGCGGCGTGATACAGGATGCAGAGAGGGCAAGATGACCGGCCAATGACGCAAGATGCTCTTCTCAGATGAAGATTGATGAGTGATGAGATGCATATGGGACTCAGAGTAGATGATGAAGGGACTGAAATTGGATAAAATAAGCGAATATTTGGATAATAATTATGGCGATAATTATGCGCGAAAATAGAGGCATTGTTCGTACAAAATTCCCATCAAGTGCTTTCATGATCAAGGGTAAACTACCTGCTAAGTTAGTCTTTCTGCGCCCGATGGCGTGCTAAAATCGTCCTTTCAAGGGTGTGCTTGAGCGTTGTCATCACAGCCCCGAAGCAAGGACAAAGCAAGCAAGAGGTCATTCACACGAAGATCTTCTGGACGGATCAAGACGACGACGACATTTTCCACCTGGAATTCATCGCAGTAGGGGACGACGATAGGCCCACTTCCTACCAGCGACCGTCGCATAACTAATTCACCACGCCCGCCCTCGACTGGAGCCACTCCCCGATCCATCGATACACTGCCGGCCGTCCGCACTGTGTGTCATCCTTCATCCTTCGTCGTCGCCGTCGAATCAGAAACGGGTCGGTCGGACCGGCCTCCAATCGCCCGCGAGCGACGACCTCTTGGCGAGAGAGAGAGGGCAACCTACGAAACACACGCCATCATGCCGACGCTCGCCGCGATTTCCTCCCGGCGACGAGCGAGGCCCCTCCGCGCCTCCGCCCGCGCGGCCACCCTCCTCCTCCTCTCCGCAGCCGCACTTAGAACCTCCACCGATAACCTCCCATTGGCGGTCGAGGCATCCGAACTGGCCCCCACCGGCGGGGGAGGGTACTTCACCTTCTTCATCAACGAGGCATCCTCCGGACCGATCGAGGACGCCTCCTGCGACGTGGAACAATTGGAGGCCGCGAACGACAGCCAACTTCACGTCATACTGGCGGAGTTGATGACCACGGCCTTCTTCCGGAGCTTCGCCGTCGATTTGGATCAGAGGTGTCCCCTGGCGGGATGGAATGCGAAGAAGAAGAAACCGAGTGGCGGCAAGAAGGGTGAGGAGGACGAGAGGAAGTCTTCGGAAAAGAAAAAGGAGGAGGGATTGAAAACGCCGACCGCCACGACGTCATTGTTTTCTTCTTCGTCGTCGGCGGAGGGCGGCGGCGAAGAGGAGGAGGGGGGATGCGCGGGGGGGCTGCCCGACCTGGACGAGGACGCCGAGCCGGCGTGCAGCGTCGACCTGGGGGGCGACGACGGATCGGGCTTCCTGACGGGCGGCTTCGGCGGCGGCGGCGGCGCGTCCGGCTGGTCGAAGCCGGATGCGACGACGACGCCCGAGCCGAAGGATGAAATGGCGGCTTCATCGCCGGAAGGAGGAGGGGAGGAGGACTACGACGAGGACGAATTCGAATGTACGGGAGGGAAGGACGAATTGGACGACGACGCCGAGCCGCTGTGTTCCCTAGCGACCGACGACGACGGCAGCAGCTCGCCCTTCGGCTTCGGGGCCGAATCCTCGTCGACCCCCTCGTTCTCCTCGACCGGGGGCGCGTTCGAGTCGGCGGCGTTGCACTCCCTCTCGGAACGGATCGACACCCAGCACAGGTGGGAATCGGAATCGCAGCAGGAGACCTTCGTCTGGGAAAGCGTGTCCGACCCGGTGGTAGAGAACTACGACGAGCCGTGCGACGACGAGTCTGGGAACTTGCCAGAGACGTTCTGGCTCGACATGTGCTCGGAGATACAGGTGGGCGAGGGGTTGAAGATCGTAAACCTCCAGCTCAACCCGGAGCGGAACACGGGATACAACGGCACTCACATCTGGAACGCGATATACGAGGAGAACTGCCTCGCCCTCGACGGATCGTCGAGCGAGCCCATGTGCTACGAGGAGAGGGTGCTGTACCGCCTCCTCTCGGGCCTCCACGCCTCCACGACGCTCTCGATCGCACGCAATTACTATCCCCCCAGCAAGAGGAAGGGGAGGGAGAATTGGGAGCCGAATCCCCAGTACTTCATCGACAAGTTCGCCGACCATCCCGAGCACCTGCGCAACCTCCACTTCTCGTACGTCGTGTTGCTCCGCGCGTTGAAGAAGGCCAGTCCCTTCCTGTATCGATTCGAGATCAAGACGGGCGACATCCTCGACGACGAGATGGCCACGATCCTCCTCCGACGTCTACTGGATACGGCCATCCTCCGGAGCTGCCATGGCGTCTTCACGGCCTTCGACGAAAACCTCATGTTCAAGGAGGCATCCAACTCCATCAGCCTGCAGGAGAACTTCAAGGGAGTCTTTCACAACGTCTCCTCCATCCTCGACTGCGTCCAGTGCCAGCAGTGCAAGCTCCACGGGAAGATGGCCATGCTGGGGTACGGCACGGCGCTCAAGATACTGTTCCTGCCCGAGCGCAGCCTGGGGGCATCGTTGGAACGCAACGAGATCGTGGCGTTCCTGAACACGATAGCGAAGATGAGCGAGAGCATTCGGGAGGTGAGGGAATTGACGCAGATTTATTGGGCGACGCACACGAGGCTGGAGAGGTCGGACGGTGGGGTCGGCGGCGGCGGCGGGACGGCGGGGCAGGCGGGGGTCGACGTCGTGGGCGGCGGCATCGGCGCCGACGGTTCCCCCCTGGGCATCGACGGGGTGGAGGTGCTCGACGCGGCCGTGGGAGCCGTGTCGACGCTCGCTAGCCGGGGCCTGATCGACGAGGCGAGCGAGGCGAGGCTGATCGAGCAGGCGTTCCGAAGGCGGCCGGAGCTCATGGTGCTTTCGAAGCACTACGGGAACGACCTGCGTAAGTTCCTCAACTTCCTCCCCAGCATCGATGGTGTGAGCTCCGTCGCGACGGGGGCCGACGATGGCGAGCCCGATGCCATCATAGTCGGAACCGGCCTGGCAGGCCTCGCGGCGGCGCTGAATATTCTCGATCGCGGTGGATGCGTCACCCTCATCGAGAAGGAGCACCGCATGGGCGGCAACTCCAACAAGGCCTCGTCGGGGATCAACGCCTGCTGTCCCCAGAATGCCACCTACGGCGACTCCCTCGAAACTTTCAGGAAGGACACCACCCGATCCGCCGGCTCTCACGCCCGATCTCACCTGATAGAAACCCTCGTGGGCAACAGCGAATCGGCAGTGCGGTGGCTGAAGGACCGCGTGGGCGTGGACCTCTCGGTCCTCGCGCAGCTGGGGGGGCACGGGCACAAGCGGACGCATAGACCGAGCAGCGGCATGGTTGGCGCCGAGGTGATTTATGGTGTCCAACGGGCTGTGAAGAAATATGAGAAGACGGGAGAGCTGCGGGTCATGATGGACACGCGGGTCACGGGCCTGGTGAGGGACGACGAGGGTGCGGTGGTGGGAGTGGAGGTGTCCACCGCGACTGAGGACGGTGGCAACGAGACCTCGACCGTGACGGCGCCGAACGTCGTGCTGGCCACGGGTGGCTTCGCCTCCGATCGTTCCCGCGGATCGTACCTCGAGAAGTACCGACCGGAGTTGATGAACATGCCAGCGACCGCCGGCGAGTTCTCCACGGGCGACGGCATATCGCTGGGATTGTCGGCGGGCGCAGGGCTCGTGGACATGGACAAGGTCCAGGTTCACCCGACGGGATGGGTGGATCCCAAGGATCCGGAGAATCCGGGGAAGGTCCTGGCCGGGGAGCTCATGCGTGGGGTGGGTGGCATCCTGATGAACAAAAGTGGAAAGAGGTGAGTGACGATGGGACCACCTATTGGTTGAATTACATCTGTGCAAGATTCCATTGTGAACCAATCTCTGTCTCATTATGTTTGCAGGTTCTGCAATGAGCTGGGCACTAGAGCGTACGTGACGGACCAGATGTTCAGCCACGACAGCTACTACGGACAAAACAAACAGTGGAACATCGACAGCGAGATACCCACGTTCTCCCTGGTGCTCTCGTCCTCGGCGGCCGAGGGGGCGAGGAAGCACGTGGATCACTACATGAACAAGGGATTGCTGACGAAACTCGAGGGACTGGACTCTCTGGCGAAGTGGATGGACTTGCCGGTCTCGACGGTGGAGGAGACGCTGAGGGAGTACCAACTCGACGCGGTGAATGGAGAGGACGAGTGGGGAAAGAAGTCCTTCTCGGGCGTCCCCCAGGACAACCTTTCTGGGGAAACTTTCTACGCAGGAACAGTCACGCCGGTGCTGCACTATTGCATGGGTGGACTCACCATCAACGAGGAGGGCAGCGTGCTGGACGAGGAACGCAATATCATCCCGGGTCTTCACGCTGCTGGGGAGGTATCCGGAGGGGTGCACGGGGACAACCGGGATGAT
>JALLBE010000412.1:0-17069 GCA_036939795.1 Thalassiosira mediterranea
AACAAGGATGAGCTTTGGAGAGGGTTCTGAGGCTTCCTTGGCAGGCAGGTGTACTGCTTACATTGAAGAGACTGCCTCGAAATTGGGCTATTTTCACAGCATCTCACTCACCCTGCCAGCCATTTGAGGGCCCTGGGTCAGTAACCAGGTGAAGCAATGCTATCTTAGCCCCTCCATTGTTGCCATGGTTACACCTCATCTTACTTTTGTGGTTTTTTATATTACAATTACAAACCCTATTGTGTCTATTAATACACCTCCCACCACTGGTGTGATCCCCCCTGCAATCATGAGATAGATACCCCACCTTACTGCTAGATGTCGGAGAATCTATGCGCCCACAAAGCTCGTCTGCGTGAGCGGAAGCCCACCACTGCAGGCAACATAGTGGATGGCTGTCGCAAGTGCGGGAAGCCGGCGAGGATAAAAGATCGCCGGATCGCTGACGGACTGCGGCGCATGGAGCGGACGACCGATTTGACGACGGCAACAACCGAGCGGCGTCAAGTAGCGCCACCACATTATTCAGCATCACATCACATGAATATCCAAATACTAATGAGGTAGTCAACCCCCCCACTGGCTTGCCTACCTTAGTGCCATCCTAGTAGCGAGCATGACCACCCACCACCGGATGGGCGTGGCACTGCTGTTTAGCACTCACAGCACTACTACCTCTTGTGTAAAGAACAAGAACTCTTTGTACGGCCCTGGAGAGATCATCACCAGCTGCTTATCTGAATGACTTGTTAGGATTTTGAAGACTTCTGATATCCTAGTGTGAAACCATATGTGCTGATGGTATCAGCTCAGATGCCTAGCCCAGATTAGGAGTGGAAACATCGAATGATGAGGCTGTAGTTTATGTCATTTATCCTTTCATCACTGAATCCACTCTCATTTTCTTATTGAAACAGTTGCAGCATTTCTGATGTTGCAATATTGCATACTTTAGCTACATCCAGAGGGCTTTTCAATCCACCAATGGGAACCCTAACTGGGTGCGCATGATTGTAGTAGCTTCCATGAGATATGATGTCAGTGCTGGTGAAGATAACATTGACCACCTTAGATAGGTTGAAACTTGTCAATCCAATTGCTGGAGATGACATTTTTGCTTTTCTGACATTCTAGCCCGTAATATGATGTCACAAGAGCCCTAATAAATATGAAATAGAAACCAAAATTCCTGATGTGTCAGTTCAAAATGCCCCAAAGGGCCTGATGGTAGAATGAATTGTGGTGCCGATTGACTCTTGCCATGAATGGCCTACACCTGCTTCAATGCCTTGGCCATGACAACATGCGTACTTCTGCAATCTGAGTCTCAAACGGTTTGTACTACTGTTGAGGAGAACTAGGAGTTTGAAAAGTAGGCCCAACTATGCCCACTCATTGACCGACTTGATCGGGTGGCAGAGGACACACCAGCTTGATGGAGATAACTCAGCATGGTACAGCTGGATGTGCCAAACAAGACAAGTCATGTTTACACCATAGCCATTGCAATGATCATAGTTATAGTATGAATCCATGACGAGGGCCACATAGACAGGGAGATGGGTAGCTGTTAGTAGCCACCGTCAGATCAAATCAATGTGTACGATAGCCATAGGAATGATAATTCAAAATAAGCTGTTAAAGCTTAGAAAGCAAAGCCTTGCTGACAGTAAGTCCAATATTCGTGGCGACAGCATAGCCAACAGTCCCCCAAAATGTAGCAGCTAGTGCCAGGCCTTTCCATCGAGCGCCTGGACCACCCAGTGAGCCCTTTCTTTCCCCAGATATCTTTCCGATGAGGGCAACGGCTGTGAAAGGACCACAGATTGCTGCATTCGATGCTGCAACTATCTCTTCAAGTCTCAGCTTAAGGTTTGGGAACAGATTCATCACACCACGCGACCCCAGAACGATGAAAGCAAAATGCAAAACCAGAGGTACAGTAGCAAACAAAATACTAGAGCTGCTTGACCAGAGTCCTTGTAATGTGAGTTGGCGAAGATTCATTGACACACCAATAACTGAGAGGATAATGAAATAGCAGATATCCGACAACTGCTGCAATACCTCACCAACTTCGGAATGAAGGAAAGTTAGGTACCGTGACCAGAGTGATTTGGATGCGATGCATGACATGATTGATATGCTAGCAATGCTGCTGCCTGGTATTCTCAACATCTCTTCCATCATTTCCGATATTGCTACTATCAACCACACCACCGGAGTTACCACGGTCAGTAGGCGCACAGTTGCTATGGTTTCGTTTCTTGCTTTGCCTGATTCAATGTGACTCTGCTCATCGCCTTCTTCAGAATTGCTATTACTCTCAGCAACTTTGCCATCAATCAATCTACCTCGCTTGCAAGGAAACCATCGTTGCAACATTTTTGATGACAAAATTGCTGTTAATACACTGTAGTACACTGGCAAAACCAACATATCCGAAACCGCTGATCCAAACGAGCCGCTTCATTTTGTGAGGTGGAGTTGTATGTGAGTAAACGATCAATCCAGTTCAATGCTGTTCACATTTCCTTACAAATAGTACTCACTCGAGTAGCCCCTTTGCTCCAATGGTCGCATCTACCGACAGCTCTGGATCCGCGGCAATCATCCTCGCTGTGGCAAAGTAATTCATGGACCCACCAATATATGAGGAAAGCACACAGCCTGCTGCCACTGCAGCTTCTGTCGGCTCCAGCAGCAGACGTCCAGGTCGAAAGAAGTAATGCTTCCTTCCGGGAAGCACGCGCTTGTGCAGACGATGAGAGTTGTCCTTTCCGAGCCAGCAGTACATGTACGACAGATAGCATCCCAGGACCGACCCCAAACATCCGAGTATGAATGGGATTGACATTTTCATGATTTCCTTTTTAGTGCTGGCCCTCACACCTTTTCGTCTCGTTTGTGTTATCCTGGTGTTGCCAACGTGCTCTTCATCTCCCGAAGGCGACAGAAGGAGCAACGACAACGACGCTGGGAGAAACCTACTCCAACACAATTCGTACAAATGATGCACGGAGGGACTAATACCCAGGCTAGAAAAATGAGCTGCACTGATGATAGTCACAAGTGGACCCAAACCACTCCGAAAGCAATCGGCCTTCATTCCAACGAGAGTCGGGAACACGATGGCGGCCGCAGCCGGGATCGAACCATCCGAGCAGAGTCCAGAGAACAGCTGGGACGATGAGGATGGTGGCGTAGAACCTAATCCATATTTGTTGTCCCCATAAATGCTGGACGTTCGGCGACGACCGCAAGGGATAGCTCCTTGAAGTGATAGAGCAGAATGGCATGACGACTCGATGCCGCTGGAGCTCAGAGTCCACTGGGCGAAGGAGAAGAGCAAGAGTCGACCCATGCGTGGCGAATTCGGATTGCATCGCAAGCCTCCACACACCCGGCGCTGCAGACTCCCGTTCGAGACTATCCTTCACTCTCAGCTATCGGGAAAAGCACACTGCCCGCATTCGGATATGTTGGAGTTGGAGAGAGGAGCGAGAGGTCTACAGTCTACACCTACTAGAGGTACCGCCCGGTGCTCCCAGCTGCCAGCTCGCAGCTCCCACCCCCCTCCTTCCTTGCACGAGAGAGATGAGAACACATCACACACATATTATGTACATCTTCGATCTTGCTTCGATCGGCGGAGGATCCTATCCTGGGGCGGGATCGAAGATCTATTCTGGATCTTTTGATCGTAACGCATATTGATTCCGTCGTAGAATGAAAGATACTATCGTATCTATGCTTCCCGCCAAGCAAACACACGCTGCCTCGCTCCTACCATACCTCCGTCCGTCCGTCCATCATCCCAAATCCCAAGCTCCTCGCTCCTCGCTCCTCCCTCCTCATTATGCCACCCATGGCCACCCCCGTGGCTGGACCATGAGCACAGAGAGGTGCCACGGCGCGAGTATTCACTGGTCCTTCCCTATCCATTAAGCGGCTGAGGTTCCCTCGGCGCCTCGGTGTCTGGGCGACGCGATTCAGATCCGGGCAACCAGAGAAGTCCCGTCGCCGGAGGTCGCGCTGCCTGCGACGTCAGCCACGCCCGCTCGATATAACGTAATATCCATCCAGCATCACGAAAGACTACCTCCGGGTCCAGCGCCAGGTCTATCGGTCCGTCCGCCGAGATCAATCTACGAAAAGTGCTTCTGGGGAGTTCTAAAGGCTTGCTATCTATAGCATTTATCATCAAGCTAGCGCCTGCGCCCCTGCCGTGCTACTGCCCTCTGGACCCTGGAGGTCTCCAGCCTTCCACCGGCGGTGCCACAGTCCAGGATTGCCGACGTCCGGCTAGGCTCTTATTTTCGGGCCGCAACGCGGTATCTTTCTCTGATCGTATCGTCTATCTCAATTATGTATCGATGATGCACATGGAGAACTCGTGAGTCGAGTGAATGCACGAAACTGGCAAACGACATTAACAAACGATATAGGAGCAGTATCAGACTCGTGAAGACTTTCATCCTCATCGTCGACAAGGTTATCACCAATTCTATGGTAGCCTGGATTGAAATACAGGGAGCGAACCCACGATTACACAAACGAGCTATATCATCCCCACTATACCTACCGTCCTGCATGATTGATGTTGTACAAAGAGATTGTTGTTGCTTGGGACATGATGTTGGTAGTACGCCTACTCTCCACGATAGTTGCCCCAGCTCTTTTTCTGGCGCTTGGACTTTTGCAAACGACCCTCGCATTCTCGGCCAGTCCTTCATCGGATATGAGGAGGAGAAATCAACGCATATCTTCTGGATCGGCCATTTTCGGAGAAAACGATGGTTGTGATGGAGAGTTTGATATCGCGGCGTACAATATCCCTGGAGAGGATTGGCAGAGGCCTGGAAAGGTCAACCAGGATTCTTTCTTCGTTGATCGATTTTCCGTGGGTGGGCGAAATTATTCAGTCGTCGGGGTCTTGGACGGGCATGGTAAATTCGGGCACGACATCAGTGACTTCGTCGCGCGAAACATGTCTGAAGAAATTCGCCGCCAGTTGACGGCCCCTGGGTTGTCAGAAGAGGTGACAGAGTACGAGAGCCGTTTCATCTGCGACCTTCTGCGACCTTGCTGGCTTTGATATAACCGGGCTCAAATCTACCTGCTCTACTACACAACGGGCACTCGTCGATTCCTTCCACGCAGTGCATTTTGCTGCCATGCAGGATGAGGGAGTGCGCTCGGGTAGGAGTGGCGCCACGTGCATAGTGTGCCTATGCAATGAGGACACAGTTGAATGCGATGTGGCGTACGTTGGCGACTCCAGGGCGATCAGCTTCAATATCGAAGCTCGTCCTTTGTCCGGCCCATTAGTAATAGCAAATGAACTCACTGTGGATGACCCTGATGAGAGGGCGCGAATAGCATCCCGCGAGGGGTCAATCCGGGGGAAGAACGTGTTCTATGGGCCTGTGGGCATTGCTATGACGCGCGCCCTTGGCGATGCCGTCATGGCTCGTGCAGGGGTTGTACCTACGCCAGTAGTCAGTTGTTTCAACCTACGCAGGGGAGAGATGCTGCTGTTGGCGACCGACGGGATTTGGGATGTCCTAGACAATGAGGCTGTAAGGGATTTAACACCAGTCGGCATCAGCGCCCGCGATAGTGCAACGAAGGTTGCAAAGATAGCTAGAGAACGATGGGTGGGTGATCTGCCATTATTTGATGAAGTGAAGGCAGATGACATAACCGTTGTAGTTCTAAAATCCTAGCACAAATCCATCAACCGATCGCATTGTCCTTTTTCCTCTGCCGGTAAGCCTTCCAGGCACATCACATGCACATTTGGAATACGAAGAAGGAACAATCAAAAGCTTGAACCAAAACACATTCAATTATTACTATGAAACTATGACTAATCCTCAATCCCGGTCTCTTGCGCTGCTTGACCTAACATCTATCTTGATACTCAGCATGCACGCCACCAAAACGGGCACGCTGAACTTTCATCCACTGGAGTAAATCTCCATGGCAAGCGCCTTCAATATGAATAGGCATAATTATCTACAACTTGACATCCTCAAATGTACCTGGGCTGCGAGGCATCTCCTCCGCGTCCATTTCATCACTTGACTTAACAGTCGTGTTCATCACCTGGGGTGGTGACTTGCCCTTGTTGGGCGAAGATTTGAACCTCCCTCCACCGCCCACACTCTTCATCTTGCTCACGGGCTGGTCGCTCTCAACCCTCAGGTTGAACAGCACCTTGCCCGTCTTGTCACATATCCTTGCATTGCCCACGTACTGCTTCAGTTCCTCGAGGTCATCGGGTATGTTTCTGATGTTGGTAATGGCAGGCAACGGAGCATTCTTGTCATATGGGAGCAGATGTGTGTTGGGGAACTTTCGAAGCATTCTTGACAGGTAGGCAATGGCTAGCGCTCTAAGGTCAACCTCATCAAGTTTCTTGTTCCCGCAATCTTTTTTGACAGTGAAGACTGAGATGTAGCGTGTAGCAGGGGTAGAATCCTCGCCCTTGGGGCTCTCGAGAGGTGAGACAGTTCCAGCTTCGCTAGCAGTGCCAATGTGCTTGGCAGCACCATTGGCTGCCGAACCTGGAGTAGATCGAGGCAGGAAATCGACCTCCTCATCCTCCACTCCACCCCTTACAAGGCTAGGCACGCTAAGGTGGTCCTCACTCCCTGTCATAGTCTCCGCGATGGTCGATCCAGGGTACGCTTCAATTTCGTCGTTGGTATATTGCAATCGGATGGCGTAGTCACCTTTCTCAAGGTCAAGCTCGTCGAGTGTCATCACATCCCGCTCGCGGCGCTTCTGCCACACTCGTGCGCCTGCAGCAATCAATCCCACACCGCCAAAGGCGCTGGACAGTCCAATGCCCAGTCCTGCCCAATTAAATCCTTCGGACGTGTCACTTCCGTCTTCGCTGTTGCTTGCCACTGGCTCTGGGCTCATGTCTGTCTTGACCTTCTGTATGTCTAGCCCAGCCTCCTGCAGAAGCTGAACATAGTATTCAAGCCTCTCATGTTCGAAAGAGGCTTCAACGATGGCATTGGTCATGTCTTGGTCGGGTATTTCAGCTCCGGGTGGGAAGTGCAGAACTCCACCGAAGATGAGGTCGTGCACAGGACTCCTCTCTAGTGATCTCGTGCTGACGAGCTTCGTTTCAGAGGCCACCTTGCCCCCAGTGGCATGCATCAGACGACGTCCATCTTCCTCTTCGAGCAACATCAATTGGAGATCACCCACCTGCCAGTCCAAGCTTCTAAAAGAGTGTGTGAGGTGTACCTTCGTCACCTCTGTCGCCACCCCTTCATCCCAGGTGGGATCCATGGTAGAAGCGAAGAACCTCAGCTCAAATGGCTGAAGGACTGCAGTGCCCCCTGTCTCAGCCTCAGCGCTCATTTGCTGGGGCTCGTCGTCGTACGTGGGAGAGTATGTGGGCCATGTAGATTCATCTGGGCTGTCAATCGGATCATTCCTTGGGGCAGGTGGGGCCCTTCTGGCGGCAATGCTAGGAGACGGTGTTGTAGAGCAGGCTACAGGGAAGGCCTCACAGCACAACTCCTTTGTGTCGAAGAGCCAGTTTTCCTGGAAGTCTTCATCCTCAAATGCTTCCAATTCAGAGTAGTCAGACGAGTACTCGCAGTTGACTATATCCTCATTATCGGTGTCCTCACGTGGCCACCACTTGGCCAATGGATCGTCGCCAGGGGGCACAGGCAGTTCGTCCGACGATGATCCAGACTCCTCAGTGTCCAGAGTAGTAGGCTGTGTCTCGTCGCCAGAGGCAGGCGTGGTAGGCTGTGTCTCGTCGCCAGAGGCAGGCGTGGTAGACTGTGTCTCGTCGCCAGAGGCAGGCGTGGTAGGCTGCGTTGGTGGTGCTTCTTCGCCTCCAGCCGATGCCTCCTCGTCGACGGTGGGCGAAAGCGTGAGGAGCGACTCACTGGGAGGGCCTGCAGGGCTGGGTCCTGGCCTAGGCGGAGCTCCGGAAAGGACCTCAGTGGGCTCAGGCGTATGGACCCAGTGGGAGTCGCCCTCATTGGCTGAGGCCTTGCCCGCCTTGCCCTGTACATCGTAGCTCATGGAATCGCCACCTGAAGCCTTGCCAGACTTGCCACTGTAGCTTCCTTTGTCAGACTTAGAACCGCCCTTACCTTCATCTGGGTGTGACTCCTTCACAAAATACTCAGTGAGCGGTTTGTCAGCCTTGGGCTTGACAGTTCCCATAGTTCCAGCTCCATCCGATCCAGTGGATTTGCCAGACTTTGCCTCTGCCATGGGATCGTGGCCTTTGTTGTGGCCATGCTCGGTAGTAGTTGGCTCCTTGCCAGTCTTGGCGGCGATCCCTCCTCCCTCGCCGACATGGCTGTAGGACATGGTTTCGCCTGACGCTTTGCCAGACTTCGCGGATCCACCAGCGTATGATGTGCTGCCCCCACTGTATGAAGCCTTGCCAGACTTGGCATCGCTAACGGCGTAGTCATCGTCGTCGTCCACAGGAGCAGCCCCGGCCTTGCCAGATTTGGCGTCGCTAACGCTGTAGTCATCGTCGTCGTCTGCCATTGTTGTCGCAGCAGTAGCTTTGCCGGACTTTGCATCAGATGCGACGACCTCCTCCTCATCTGCAGTGGCGTAGGACGCCTCGCTAGCGTGGGCTGCTTCTGCGACTGCATGGGCAGTGGGCGCCGATGCTTTGCCAGACTTGCTGTCACCTCCACCACGCGAAGGCGTAGAAGGAGCTGACGGAGCTGACGGAGCTGGCGGTGAGGGGGCAGGCTGGGGCTTTGAGGCCTTCCCGCCTGTAGTATGACGTCCACCAGGGCCACTGTCGTGCTTGCCGCCTCCACCATGGTGGGTTCGTACAGTAGTCTTGCCGGATTTGGTATCCTGTAGACGCCGCTCACTTTGTTTCTCATCGCGTGCGGGGTCAACCAGCTCCTCGTGCAGCCTCCGCCGCCCTCCCTCCTGGACTGTCACCAGTGACGGAATGATCCGCCCGTTTCCGTCGACAGAGTGCATATCCAACGGGGACGCGTTCACGACGCTTGCCAGATGATGCGGCCCTAGTGACAGCAGCAGCATAGCTGCCATCGGAGCGAGCTTTCGGTTCCAAGAACCCATGTTGCTGAATCTCGTCTTATGCCGTACCCTCCAATTTGCCTTCTAATCCTCTGTCTATGCCGTTCTATGCACACTGGTATCAGGTCCAAGTTGCGATGGAACGGACTACTCTCTCAGTTGTCGAAGTCTTCCAATTGCCTTCTACCGAAACGAGGTCCCGGTGCTCTGTGAGCAATCGAATGGATCGGAAACACGCTGATCGTTTTGGTTGTGATATATGACTTCATCAGTTCTGTCAATCCTGCTCCATAGCTCCGTCAATGTGAGGGCTACCTGTTGCAAGATGGAGGCATCGTCAGCAGGTGTACAGAGAGAGCAGCGCCATGTGGAGGGAGCATGCATCTGATGTGATGATGAACAATGTCCATTTTTCGTCTTGAGATCCGTCTATCTGGCAATTTTTCGTACGGAGGTTTTAAGTAGAGGTTCACCGTACGTACAAATATATTAATTCCTAAACAGGATACGAATATTCAAATCGAGAAACAGAATATTCGCCTTTCCGTAAGTATATATGTACTGATTCCTAATCAGGATACGGATATTTAAATCGAGAAACATAAAATTCGCCTTTCCCTCCCCCTCCTCTCTCTTTTTTTCTAGACCACAAGCTAGGGTGCATTCACCTACTTCCTACTTCCAGTGTAGCTCTAGAGAGAGAGAGGTACAAGCACGATATCAGGTACAATACAAGTCTACACATGATGGTTCTTTTTTGAGCATTGTACAATACACATCATGTAAGCCAGCTTGGCTTGAGAGGAGAGAGATAGCCCCTCTCAAATATGGTTCCAACTGCCACACTGTTTGGCTACATCTACATCTACATGTCATTTTCATATGGACTCAGGAAAATATCTACCTACAAATGCATATGTATGCACACTAGTATATGAAGTCATTGCCATTGCCATAGCATATTTCATAGATTGTTATGTTCCATGCCCATGTCCATGTTTGTTGCTTTTGTTGGGGAGATGAATCAGAGAAATCTTCCATGGCCATGACACATCTTATATATTACATGTTGTTCCATGCTTACGTGTAGGTGTATCATGTGTTGGCACTGGCACCTAAAATAAGAGCACCTTGACTAAAAAGACCCTTTACATCGCCTAATACTCATTTTTGCCGAGATATAATCATATTTCTTTGAGTAGCTTGCTAAAAACTGTTGCATGAAGCCCATCCTCCATCTCCATCCGCCCATTACCATAGCCATAGATTGTGAGTAACGAACCATACAGTTACATTTTGTTACAATTTGTTACAATTAGGATGACAATGATAATGATACAGCATGCAGTCAAATGAAATTGGTTCTTGCTTGACATCAAATAATCAGCACACACCCATAATCCAATTCCATGATCCACAAAACATGATGGCAATGTTAATGTGAAGCACTTGACACCCCATCAGCAAGTCTTGACCAAAGTGGCAAACGGCTACACATGGATCCCTATCGAATGAGATGAAGATGAGATATTTTCAGCTTCATCTTCATATTCAGTCACACAATCACTGTATCCTTTTGTGTGGTAGGTATAGTACTTTTTCAACAGCAACAGTATAATGGGCAGGTCAATCGAAAAATGAAGTCATTTTTTGTTTTGTCTGTTGCTACTGACAACATCTCTTGCTCACAGGGGCTGTTTCTGATAGCTTGTATTGTACTATTGCTGTTACAATCCCTCCGTGTCCGTGCACACAAACAGGCTAAATTAGTGCCTCTTCCTCTTGCAACTATATTATTGTCATATTAGCCCACAGTCCTAACCTCATATTGAATCAGTGGAACGGAGAGGTCAAAAAACCACTGCAAAATTATCATGATATCCGAATAATTTTGCTTTTGCGTACAGCCAAGTGGACGTGGACGCAGAGGAGACCTCTCCCCATACACACCTACCTATGCCTATGCATTTGCCCCCCTCACATCACATGAGCATGAGTGCGCCTCATGCTATGCTCTCGCAGCTCTCAACTCCTGTGCCTGTGCTGTTTGCCACTATGTACCGCCACACCATTTCACCGCCAACTCAATATCATGCTTGGAGCTTTCTCTCGTTCCATTACAAACAGTTGACTTGCTCTCATTGCCACTACATATGTAGAGTTTGCCTCACCTTTTACCTTTTACCAACCAGCTTGGACTGTCCAGACCAAAGCTACACAAGACAAACCCCCCCGCATGTCGTGTCATAGAGATTTTCAAGGGGTTTTAGACAATAAATATATCTTGCTTTGACTGCAATTTCTTGTTTTATTTTATTTCACAGTACAGGGGTATTCCATAGTTTCCCCCATGTAGTGTACCGATCCCCTTTGGGGGGAAACCTTGGAATGGGGGAAACACGAAAATGGAACCCAATTTCGGAAATTGGCCAAACATGGCTCAACCTAGAAAGCTGTTTTCATTGCATTTTTGAGATGTTTATGTCATCACGATTACTCGAACAACTCAAATATTCACCAAAGTTAGTGTTTTGGTTGATATATGTATAGACAATTTTTGGTCAATTCAACAAGCATTTCAGATTCCCTCCAGAACCAGTGTCCCTCCTCCGGTATGGGGGAAATCGTGGAATGGGGGAAACTAAAAAGGGGGGAAACTATGGAATATGACTGTAGGTTTTTAGAAATTCGCGATAACCCCCATTGAAACCCCATTATGAAAAATTGACCATGAATCAATGAATCTTCCATCAGTCGTCCGCCTCCACTCCTGCCGTCACCTAAGGTACCCTTCACCCTTCACCCCCCTCCGCCCTCCACTTCCCCACCCATCGACACCTCCACCCGTCCCACGCGGTGACAGATCTCTCGACCCGCCCTGCAGGCGCCATAGCACACATCCGACGTTTGGACTTTAACGGCCAAGGCATCATCGGCGCCGTCTTGTGTCGACCTCTCATTCATCGATCGATATTGTATCAATATTCTGCCATGTCCACGGCCGCGTCCGCGTCAGGGGCCGCGGCAGGATCGGGGGCATTCGCCAAGCACAAATCGGCACAAAATGTCGCGACCAACGACTCGGCAAGTTACGGGCGCATGTCGTTAGTCGCCCGCTTCCTGATCTTCGTCTTCACACCGGCATTCGCCGGTCTCACCGGCCTCGGAGTCGCATACCTGAAAACCCTGCGCGAGCCCGAGGAGGGGGAGGAGCCCCACGCCGTCAACTTCGACCGAGACTTCGTGACGCCCTTTTTGCTGACGCTCGCATTCGTCATGGTGATTGGGTTCCAGACGAACGGCTTCGCACCGGGCGCGGGGAGGAAAACTGCCATCGCATGGCCCAAGACGCGAAAGGTGCAAAAGATCCGGAGAGAACGTGTGATAGTAGACGACGATGGAGGTGATGCCAAGAAAGATAAATAATACTGTGCTATGCGAGACGTCGGTGCGCGGTGCGACGACGACGAGCAGGTATTGGGCTGCGCACTGAACATAGCATACACGGCGACAACCTTTGGAGGAGATAGAATTCATCACCTGGTCAAGAAACTGTGTGCCATGTGCCATGGCTTTCCCGTTCACTGCCATGTTTATAGATCGGCAGTGATGATTACATTTATGTGGCAATATATTTATTCATTGAGGTCATAGGAGATCTGATATGTATGGTGAGCGACATGGTTGCTCCTCGTTATCAATGCGGTACACACTGGTGCGGTGGTATGAAGTATGTTGGGCAACGTGCAATTCTGAGTTCGCACCATCAATACACGTTAGAATTTCCACATATCTTAGAACCTTGAATGATTTTTCTTTGTGTAAAACAAACTATCTTGGACTGAGGCACCTTTCGATTGTGGGAGCCTTCTCCAAGTCAAGACACTACAACTAAGCACACTCGGGCATTTTCTCTTCCTCTGTGATCATGGGCACTTTCTCTTCCTCCACATTCATTCGCTCATTCTTTCCTTTCAAAAATTCTAGCATGACACCAAAATCTTTCCCACCATACCCATGTAATTTGGCCATTCGATACAAATCTCTGGACAACCCAGCCATGGGCAGAGCTAAACCTTCATCTTCACCAGATGCTACGGCTAAGTTGAGGTCCTTCAACATCAGGGCGGTGCCAAAGCCTCCTTCGTACCCGTTTGCGCTTGCCCCACTTCCGATAGCTTTTGCAGCTACTGGATGCGGATTATTCACTTCGCTGCTCCAGCACCTGGCGGTGCTCACATTCATGACACCTGCTAAGACAGCCGGGTCGACCCCTAGCGCATCGCCGAGGTTCATTGCCTCACAGATTCCCACCATTTGAGCAGCTAGTGCTGCATTGTTGCAAAGCTTGACAGCTGACCCAGACCCGCTACCACCACATGGAATGATACCTTTCCCCATCCGTTGCAACAGAGGTTGAATGGTGGAAAACGTTTCAGGCGACGAGCACCCAACCATGAATGTGAGTGTTGCATCCGTGGCACCCTTCACCCCTCCAGATACCGGTGCATCGACGTAGTCATGATGCATGGACACAGATGTGACTAGTTGATTCAGCTTCTTGGACACGTTGGGACTAATGGTCGATGTATCAATGAATGTACACCCCGAATTGGGTGACGAAGCTGGGAGGCTTTCGACGATGTCACCTACTACATCCTCGCTTGCTTCACAAGTCGGTAAGCTAGTGATAACAAAGTCAGGGTCTGCTTTCCCCACCGACACCAAATCACTTGCTGCCGAAAGAGAGCTCACTTTGCCATACCTCTCGGCTTGTTCGAAGAAGCTTGACACATTTGACTCACACAAGTCGTGTACCATCAAATGCATAGGCGGCAAAGTGTCACCCCTAGCTTTGGCCAGATTTAGTGCCATCTGTAGACCCATGTTGCCCAAACCGACGAATGCAACGCTGATCGATCCATCGGAGGCGAGTGACGAAAATGGGGCATTGCGTAACTGTCTTCGAGAAGAGTCTTTCAATGCCCAGTTGTTGTGAGATCCCACGGACGACAAGCAACGACTGCTAGACCACTGCAGATGCTTCGTTGAACGAACAACATAGCCACGTGCATAGCGGCCAAGTACCGTAGAGGAAATCATTCCGGGAGAGAGACCGATAGATGAAGAAAAGCTAGTGTGTACGGCGCACGAAACCCTGACGAGCACACCCTTGGCTTGGAGTGTCGATCCGCCGCGGAGGAAGAATGAATATGATGACGATCAACCTCGCTCGGGCCCGCGCCCACCACAGTTTTCCACGCGATCAGCTCGGCGGCCGGGGGCGGGACGGAGGGCTCGCAGGGCACGCGCGAGGAGGGAGAAGGGATGAGGAGATATGATGCGGCAAAGAGTTCGAATTCTGATCGATGGCCGGCGTCGCGTCGCCAGTATCGTGCAATACCTCGAACCTACACAATGCCTGACAGCTCGATATCAGAAAATGAAAATGGGAAAACGAGAAGCTTGATTGAGCTTGCCCAGCTGTTTTTGCAAGACCAAGACCTATGTATGGGGTGCTGCTAAGCTTCGTAGAGAGCTATGTGTGTAGGTATGTGAATGTAGGTGTAGCCACCCCTTACCAGAAAGTACCATATGAACTCATCTCTCTAGAGAGCAATGGACCACCCAATCTAATCCTAAACGAACCCAATCATATAACCTTCCCATATTGCAATTATGAAATGGCAGGTGCCATGTACCGTAGCAAGAGGGTTGGTGATGAGCAAACAGGTTATGCCATCCGAAATACCTACCGGTTTTGCTTGGCTTCTGTTAATTATAATTAGAATTGTACCAGTGATGAAAGAGATCCCGATGGGAGGATAAAGAGGGCGAGTACTAGTGTGCCATGACCCAATGAAGTAATTCATGCTACCAATGAAGGGCTGTGGCAATAGATCCATTCACTACTTCTTCTGCATAATATGTACGATGCGCCCAATGATATCCATGGAGACGGGAAGTCAGAAAAGGAGAGGTTGGGGAAATATGTATGGACAGCTACGGCAGTGATAGTGCAAGCGACATTTTTTGACGTCCTCAGATTGACTTCAGTGTTTTGCTCATTGTACTTGGACTTCGGTTAGGGCCAACAATTGCTCTGGCGACGGTCTTGATTAGCTATAATTGTCCCCAAGGAATTGGCACATACCCACCGAGAACAGTGGCGATGTGACACGTCAAGGTGACAAGGAAACACTTGATTTACCAGCTACTATGGCACAAACAAACGAAAAATAACACCCCGGCAGTATCCAGCAACTACCATACTAGGCTGTGCCCAGCAATCCTGGCGCCGGGGTCTTCCTATTGAAACAACGGCCGAAACTTTCTTTCATTCCCACAATTTTTGGACAACATATAAAATTCCAGCCCTCCATATCTGTTCAATCTCCATTCAGGCGAGTCATGTTCCAGCTAAATATATTGCAGCATTCTCCTGCCACCTAACACCCGTTCGCATCCACCGCCATTTATCATCTGTGATCGTCCTTCATCTCCCCCCCTCCTCCCTTATTGAAATACGCCAGGTGCACAGGATGTATCAGCTCCCCCGTCAGCGGGCACTTGTAGAACTGGTTCTCGTCGTCCAGGACCGTTGTGGCATCCCACCCCTCGGCCTCGAACTCCACCACGTTTCGCTGCGCGTTCTCGCTCAGCTCGACACGTCCGCTGTACATCCGTTCCTTGATCCTGTTGGAGTACTCCGATCTCATGGCTATGGGGACGACCTCCACCGTCTCACAGAAGAGGAGGCGCCGTCTGCGAGGGGGGACGGTGGAGTTGCGATGTTGTGGCTTGGAGTCCGCTGATGAGCTCTGCCTACTACCAAAGAAGCGGCTGTAGGCGTTCTCATTGGGGTATGGCTCGGCATCCTCGTCGCTGTCGTACTTGAGCTCGTCCTTCATCCTCACGGTGGAGAGGAGTGACCGGCTCGTGGCGGGATTGTTGCCAGCGAGTGGATCGCCCCCCATTTTGAGCGCGTCGCCGCCGGCGCTCTGGATGCGGCGGTGCCCTCCCCGTCCCGCCATGCCCTTGCCGCCCCCAACCATGGGCGAACCGGCCGCGATGTTCGGAGGCCCACCACCCCCCTTCTGTATCCCCAGCGTCCGGAGGAGGTTGCTCCGCACCCTCACGTCGTCGCTCACCGCGGGCGGCAGCGTGTGGGCCTTGGCCGTGCTCCTCGTCCCCAAATGTCGCACCACGCGCTCGGACACGGCCTTGCGCTCCCCCTCGTCGGCGGCCCCGGGGAGGCCGCGCGCGCGACGGGGGAAGGTTCCATCAACGCGGAGCTGGTTCTCGTGCTCGCGACGCCACGATTCGCGTCTGCGGCGGCGCTCCTCGGACTTGGAGGAGCCGGTGCTCGTCACCGAGACGTTGTCGGAGACGTCGGCGCCGCCGTTGGCGGAGGTGGACGAGGCCGTGCGCTCGATCGCCGGCTCCTCGTCCATCGGGTCATCGCTGGGCGACGACATCGTTTCGTTCGGCTTGGTAGTGGAGGGCTACTGCTCGGCGGAGGAGGCAGGGCTGGTCCGCCGTGAATGGGACTGGTTATGATCAATGCGGCGGCATGGCTAAAAGCTGGCCGACATCTTGGATCTGGCACCATGGTTTGGGATCGCTCGGACAAGCTCGCAGCTCGCTCAATCAAGGTTTGAACCGCGGGGAGGCAAGGGGTCAAAAAGAGCGGAAGGAAAAAGCGAAAAACCGGCAGATTCACGCTAAATGATAGCTCCTACGTGGAATTACTATGAATTCCTAAATAGACTCCAACTGATCTGTCTGATCTTTCTCGGCAAAAGATTGATTCCCAATTTCTGCGATATTTGATGACGTGTAATTTACATGACGCAAGCTTGACGTATCTTCATGACGCCATCCTGTGAAGTAGTGAGCTCCCGCCCCGCCCTAGGTACCATAGCCGTAGGTACTCCAGCCCTCAAAAAGGACGAAATAAAGGACAAAATCTACTGATTTGAAACGGCCATTCAAGACCCATACCGCGG
>JALLBE010000413.1:0-30634 GCA_036939795.1 Thalassiosira mediterranea
TCCAAAGCTCATCATTGTTGCCACACATACCCATGGCAACAATGGAGGGCATGAGTGAGCAATGCTCCAGCTGGTTGCCAACCCAGGACCATTGTATGGCCTTGTTTGGTTTCTACTGGCTGTAGCACCTTTCCCTGACTCCAAAGCCACCAGCGCCAGCGCCAGCGGACCCAACAACAACCCCAGGGGCCTTGATTCATGTGAAGGTATCATCTGGTTGGCCCGGCTGCCCCTCATCTGCCTCACTTTGACTTTGCTGCCTGATGCCAGCAACATCTGCGATGAGCCCTCTGGCTGACTGCTCGACTATGCTCCCCCATTAACGACTTGAGCAGGTGGAGCACTGCTCCCACCTAGGACGAAGGTTCACCCGGTGCGTCCGTCACCCTCATCCTTGCCCGTGGCGGCTGAGAACAGTGTCTTTCATGGCTGTTTGCGGTGAGAACAGGTCGATGGAGACGTTGATGATGTCGACCTTCCAGTAGATGTCAATCAAGCACCGCGTACGTTGGTTCCGGTTGTGCCGCGGCCACTGATGTCTCCGAGCACGTTGACCGCGATTTTGCTTCGTAGCAACCCTCCCAAGGGGTAAAGGAAGGTCACTGCTAAGCAAAATCCACACCAACATTCCCCCTGAGTCCATGAATTTGTACCCCTGGGGCACCTTGGCGATAAGGTTTAATGGCTAAACTGGCGGCCAAAAACGGCGAATCGGAGGATGCGTGAAGTGCCAGTTGAGGATGGCACGGAAGGCAAAATGGTACGTACGTCGTCCGTCTGTTTTTTTTTGCGTCGGGTAAGCAGTTTCGAACAAATTGAAAAGTTAAAACTAAAATTAGAAACCTTGACTTTTGACTGTATCTAGTAGGATCTTGTAATTGCATGAATGGCACTGATTCAAGCCTCATAACCCTCTCCAAAGCTCAGCATTGCTGTCACACATAACCATGGCAACAGGAGAGGGCATGAGTTAGCAATGTTGTATCTTGTTGCCAACCCAGGACCCTCGGATGGCCCAATAGGGTGCGGTGGATCCTGTGAAATTGTTGAGATTCTGCATGTATCTTGCTGGTATGAACAACTAATGCTACTATATGCGTAGCAAGTCTCACAACCACCTTTTCTAAAGCTCATCATCATTTTCACCATGGCTACCCATGGCAATCATGGAGGGACCGAGATAGCAATGCTGTATCTTGTTTCTCACCCAGGACCATTGGATGGCCCAACGGGGTGTGTGAGTCCCAGTGAAAATGGTCAGAGTTGGCATGTGTCGTGGTGGTATGAATGGTACTGCTACATGCCAAGCAAAGCTTACTCTCCATCTGACTATAGCTGCTTTCCATAGTAGCCTAGAGCAATAATACATGCAATTCACTCCCAACAAATGGCTGCCATGGTGCTGCTGTATTTTATGACATCCTACGAGATGAAAGTGTCACCCCCCATTATTACCCTATTTTACAATGTTTAACAAAGCAAGTAACTGCGTCATTCTCGTCATTCAATGGAATTACAAATTTCTCTAATCTACAATGATCAATAAAGGAACTGACCCTAGAGTTGCGGTTCTTCTCATCCAAATGCATTGATTACTTCATTAACAAATGTTGAGTATGAGAGAAGTTGGGATAGAAAGTAACACAGAACCAGTCATCTTATTGTGAGATTCATCACATCCATTTGGTCATTTCTAATGCCAAACAATTAATAACCCATGATATGATCCATCCGTACAAAAACGAGATGCAACATTGACATCATGGCAAGCCAAATCATCTTGAGGAGGCTCGTGGTCAAACAAGGCCTCCACCGGACTTCTGGCGATCGCTCTAACTGGTCTCCCTAGCTGCACTGTCACCTGTCAAACTGCCAACTTCTGTCACATCCATAACAGCGTTCTCCGCATCAATATTTGAATCGGCTCGTTCGCGCTACTGGTCACCTCTTTCATATTATTTGCAACGTTTGTCGTCGTCTTCAAGATCTACAATTTGGTAGAACCCGAATGCTCCGCGCAGTGCTCCGAATGAAAATCAATCCCATCCTTCCCAAGCGTGGGATGCGCCCATGACTCTTTTCCTTTTGTTGACTCTCGGGACCTATGAGACCCATTTATGATGCATCAATTGGCCCGCATTCGTTTACCAACCAGGAGGCGGAATCGGCTTGTCCTCTGCAAAGGCTACTCGTATGTCATTGATCACAACAGGAGATGCGTCACCCTTCACACGCTCTCCCTCTTGGTTGAGGCCAAAAAGGTCCCTCCAACCAAATGAATGGTCGGGCATAATGTACATATCGTTCAGCTGAGCCCTGAATATTCGAACGACCCGTCCCCAATTGGAGTTGAATTCCCCAACAAATGTACTGCTTTTTGTCAAGATCATGAGATCTGCAATCGAATGTATGTTGCGACGGTACCCTGCAAACAGCGGCGAGGTCGTACGAAGACGTGCAGCAGGCTAAGCAGAAATATGTTTAGATCAAGACAAGCAAATGTTTAACTGGAACTCTCTCACGCTCTGCGCAATCTAGCCTGACCCCGCCATCGCCTATGTGATACGATCCATGATGTGATTCTGGACTGAAGACGAACTTGACTCGTTCGCAGCCTTGAAACACAGAAATAATGTGGATATGCAAGTGAGAAAATATCGCACCAAATATGCAACGCTTTATTGTCGCGCCAGTGAACGAGCTCGAAGGCAACTCACCTCCAACTATTGTAGTGCCCCCCTGGCCACGGGGCAATTTCTTGATCTCCTTCTGGACGGTCTCCGGATCGTCCGTTGCTAAGTATATGGTCTTGACTGGTCTCTTCTCCTTCGACGATCCATTCCATATGTCTTCGCAATCTGTTTCCCATAATCTCAGATAGTGCGTGAATGGCTATCACGGCGAGGGGAGAGGATGATTGAGAACAATTTGAAGGGCAAATTTATTGACGCGTTGCACACTTTTTTGGAAAGACTCACAATGTAATTCAGTGGGAAATCCACCTGCCTTTCGTATCCCTGGCTATGCCAGTAGTTCACCACCTCCTCCCTCGCTTCCGTGGCCAGTTTGTCGCCCCGCCTCACGTGTATCGCGTCGTGCGGCTCATCCAGCGGCAGGTCCGACATCCGAATGAACTCCTTCACGTCCCTCGCGATCCACGGCTGGAAGGTCACGAGTCCCGACCGCGCCAGGAGGGCGCTGAGGTAGTCCCATATGTCGGATTCCTTCCTCATGTTGGAGAAGACGCGGGCCTGGTAGTCGGTGGCGCCGAGGCGCACGGCCCAGTCGTACGCACGTTTTCGGGCGGCGCGGGAGGACCTGTCGAGCATCTTTTTCTTGTACTGCCGTTCGAAGTATTGGCGGACCTCCTCTGTCGGATCATGTTGTACGAATAAATCGAGCGCAGCGCAGAGTATGAGTCACAAGCAGGGGATTATGTCGGCCGCCAAATACATGATGGAAGAGGGTCATCTTGGTCCACCTTTGGGTCAATCTCATGGCCAACGAAACAAAAAAAAAAACAAACACCAAGACAAGCTCAAAATCTCTCACCTCCTCCCATGACCGTGACCTGCATCTCCCGCGTCCCGCTCCCGCCCGTCTGCTTCTCCTGACACGTGATCTCCCTCGGACCCCTCCCGCCCGTGTAATATTCCTTCTGCGCCTTCCGCACCGTATCCCACGAGTTGTAATCGAACGCCCCGCACGTGGGTATGCTGCAATCCCGGGACAGCCAATCGGGATGCACGATGAGGCGCTTCAATCCCCGGGGAAAATCGCGACGCATCTCCAATTCGGAGTGGTCGACGCCCTTGAAGTTGATGAATTCCTCGGGATTCGCGAACGCGTCCACGGGACACCCGAATTGCGATCCGTTGGGATACTTGGAATACTTCTGGGGCGCCTCGAGCATGATCATCGCCTTGCCGAGGTAGGTGGCCATCATGGCCGCCAGCAGGTAGCTGTTGAGCTGGGAGCCGTGTCCGTTCCGCGCGAACATCTGCGGCATGAACAGGAGGACGTCGCCGCACTTGTCGCCCCCACCGGCGCCGGAGGCGCTCGCCGCTCGCTTTTTGGAGCTGGAGTAATTCGACTGCTCCCACGGCAATCGACCCCGGATGCCGTAATCGACCTCGCTGGGCGGGACCAGCGTCTCGTACTGCCCGTCCTCCCGTCCCCATTCCGCCCACACCGGATCGAGGAACGCCCTGGCCGGCGGGGGCCGGTTCGACAGCGCGATAGCCGCGAGGGCCGCGTCGTTCGTGTAATCGGCGTCTCCGTTGAGGGCGACGAAGTGGACGAGGACGAAGAGGGAGGGGATCATCGTGGAGAGGAGCCATCCGTGCCACGCCTTCATGCCCGGTAGGGCGGTGAGCTTGATGGACGTCATGGCGAACTGATGGATGATGGACGATGGTCAGCGAAGCGCGGGCGGGACGCCCAATCAATGCCTGCTCACTGCGGGGGAGATAGACGGAGGACAGAGGCCCGCGTCCGTGACCGCTGGGGCGGGGAGCGGGGAGGAAGGCGGTCGTCGTCCGGCCGGTGCGCCGCGACAAGCGACAAGCACTCGAGAGTGTGTGTGCTCCCTCGGTCCGTCACCACGGTCACGGTCACCGTCGGTCGTGACCAACGTTGAGGGTCTAATTAGGGGGCGCGTCGGTACATGTCATTTGATAGTGTTGTTAATATTTTCAAATGCGTACATTTATTCACCATATGCCCTCTAATTTTAAGATTATGGTCCAGGCTGGTAGCTGGACGTAGGTCCACGACAAACGGACTCGGCGGACGGCGGACGCCCTCCGCATGCGCAGAGCCTCCATTGTACGTAGGTACAGCGCTGACAGCTGACAGCTGACAGGATCTTAGACAGGATATACGCTGTCGACGAAGGAGGGGCAGCGGGCAGCGCCCAGACGAGGAAGTGGAAGGTGAGTGACACCCGTTACATTTGGACGTGCGGACTCTGTCTGGAGCGCGCTCCAGCGGAGCGGGGCGGCAAGGCTCGAACGGCCGGACGCGGACGTTGGCGCCCGCCTTGTCGGGCGGATTCTGCCCCCCGCAGTCGATGCTGAGGACTGAGGATCTCTCTGCCCCGCGTTTAAACTCACAAGAGGCGCTTTTGTTCGCCCCCCGCCCCGTCTGACGATTCCGCTCGACCTCGAAACCGCGGTGTGCAGGAAAAAACAGCAAAATATCATCACCAATCATCACCAATATGTCGTCCGATTCTCTGGGAGCGTTCATCCACCGCCTCTCCGGCGTGTACCGCGACCCCCAGCGGGTCCTCCGGGACGCCCAGACGCTCCTCTCCTCCCCCCTGGGGGCGCACCTCCGTCCCGCCACGGAACCGCTCGCGCACGACGACGGCACCTCCACGCCCCCCGTCCTCCTGCTGCGGGGGACGATACCCATGACCTACAGGGGCGTGACGTACAACTTGCCCATCGACTGCTACCTGCCTCCGCCGTACCCCGGTCGGCCCCCCACGGTCTTCGTCCGCCCGGTGAGCGGGATGGCCATCAGGGAAAATCATCGCCACGTGGGGTTGGACGGGAGGGTCTATTTGCCCTACCTGCACGAATGGCGCCCGGGGACGCACGACCTCCGGGAGCTGGCCATGTGGATGAGCAGCCTGTTCGGGAGCGAGCCTCCCCTCTACTCCGCCCCGGCGGGAACCCAGAACCCGCCGCCATCGTATTCCTCGGTCAACAGTAATAATAATAATGCGGGGGGGCACAGGAGGACGAGCTCCCACACCGGTTCGAATTACAGCGGATCGGTTTCCACGACGGCGTCCTCGGTGCACACCACGGCCAGCGCCGCGGCCGAGGAGAGGCGGCGCATGCAGGAACAATTGGAGCGGGAGG
Organism: Thalassiosira mediterranea; assembly: GCA_036939795.1. NCBI lineage: Eukaryota > Bacillariophyta > Thalassiosirophyceae > Thalassiosirales > Thalassiosiraceae > Thalassiosira > Thalassiosira mediterranea. The sequence continues at coordinate 5,874 of JALLBE010000413.1, forward strand.
CGGCGGAGGCCAACGCCGCCGTGGAGGCGGTGCGGCGCGCGGAGGCCGAGGAGGCCCGACGGGAGGCGCTGAGGCAGCGGCAGCAGCGCGACCACGCCAGGGAATTGAGTTCCCTCAGGGCCACGGCCACGTCGAGGGCGCAGCACGAGATGCGGACCAAGTTCGAAACGATGAAGCGGGAGCTGCGGGTGGAATTGACCGATCAGAAGAAGCTCGAGATGGGCAAAAAATCTTTGAGGGAGGCGATGGACGAGGGGGAGAAACGGAGGGCCATCCTGAAGAGCGAGAACGAGGAAATGGACGTCGCCATCGAGGGGTTGGAGGGGTGGCTCGCAGCGGCGAGGGATGCCACGGAAAGGGCCGCGTCCGCCGACGGCGGGGACGACGACGCCGCCGCGTGCAGGGCGGACGCCCTGGCCCTCCCCGCCGACGTTCCCTCCGCCCAAATGCTCTCCCTCTCGGCCGAGAATGCCGCCATAGACGACTGCATCTACTTCCTCGACCGGGCGCTGGATCGCGGCACGATAGATTTGGACACGTTCCTGAGGGAGGTGCGCAGGCTGAGCAAGAGGCAGTTCATGGCGAAGGCGCATCTGATCAAGGTGGCGCAGGTGAGGGCGGCGGCGGGACACGGGGGCGCGGGGGGGTCCGGGCGGCGGTGACGCGCGAGGCGAGGGGTATGGTTCTGCGGAAGATTAATGTCAGCTTGCCCTAGAGGGTGACTATCTTGTATATATGAAAGTCCCAACGGTTCGTCGGATGCCTGTCGATCGTGATCTTTGGTAGCTTAACTGAGTCGCCGCAGCTCTGAATGGGCTCAGTGCAGGCTTTTAGCTCTTAAAGCAACTCATTGATGACAGTGTTAAAGAAATGACCAAATGGATGTGATGAATCTCACAATAACATAACATGGTTCTGTGTTACTTTCTATCCCAACTTCTTTCATACTCAACATTTGTTAATAAAGTAATCAATGCATTTGGATGAGAAGAACTGCAACTCTTGGGTTAGTTCCTTTATTGATCATTGTAGGTTAGAGAAATAAATTTGGGCTCCAAACTCCAACACTAAAATAAAGCGCAGCTCTTCTATGACTCGACCCTCTCGTCCAATCCAGCTTCGATTGCCATCATATGTTGGACAAGGTTGACCAACAGTTTTTCGCGATCAGGAATCCATCGCCCCAAAACATCTGTAGAGATTCACGTCGTCCGAAGATTTTCGTCCCTGGAGATGTCTCCCGGAAGCCTCTCTCTTTAACTACCCGTGCCTCTGGTCTGGACCGACAACGTCCGCGGGCCGCGGATAGCTTTGATCTGATCACGTAGAAAAGCGGCAGGCATCCAATCTCTCTCTCTCTCTCTCTCTCTCCCTCCACATCACATGGTCGCCCATATATACGATACTTCCTCTCGCGAAAGACTCCGATGGGCAGAAATCGGAGCATAACCCATTTCTGCTCTATAAAGGAGATTTTTTTGCCTCGATCATTTTCGGGGAGGGTGTCCATAGGTACGCGCATGCGCAATCTCAAGAAACGCAGCACATGCTCCCGCATCCCGTGTCCGCCACCGAGTCCAGCGCCGGCGAGACCCGGACGGTCCTCCCACCACTCGCCCCGCCGCTCCCGCCGCCCTTCCCTCCCGGCGCCTCCGCCTCCAGCGCCGCCGCCGCCCCCGTCGTCGTCGTGCCCTCGGAAAAAGACGACCCCGCCCCGACGAACGCATCGGGCCGGTTCCGCACCAATTCCCACACCATTCCCAATCCGCACTCGCGGCACGCGTACCCCAACGCCCCCGGGACCAATTCGACGCGCACCCCATGCGGCGACCTCCCGACCAACCCCGCGAGGGCCCCGTAGTTCGCGGGATCCTTGCGGAGGTGACGGGGCAATCGCAACGGGAGGCCCAACGACGCCTCGGCCCGCGCGAGGGGGGAGGATACGACGTCGGCCAATTGCAATATCGGTCGGACGTGGGAGTTGAATCCGAGGACGCGGGGGAAGTTCCCCGGATCCTCTACACGGGATGATGATGATGATGCCCTCTCGGCGCCCTCCGTCTCGTCGCCGTCCTCGGACCGCTCGGGGGGGAGCGTGATCCTGCGGATGCGATGGTTTCCCAATGCCGTAGTCCTCCCCCCGCCGCCCCCCGCCGAGGCGACGCGAGCCGCGCACTCGAAGACCACGTCGAGTCGATCGCCGTACCCCCTCCCCTCGTGGCCGGGGCACCGGCCCCCGGCGGCGCCGGTCCGATGAAGTTCCAGCACCTCCATCGAGGATCCCCGTTTATTGCCGCCGCCGCCGCGGCCACTTCCGGCGGTACCCGACAATGCGCATCCGGCCTCGATCATCCCCACGATGGCCCTGGCGATCTCCATCATCTGCCCCCCGCTAAAACCATCCCGCGCGTTGTCTACGGCGTTCAACTTCCTCAGCTTCGAATTGCAATCCTCCCCGCCGCCGAGCGAGCGGACCAACGAGAGCAACCCCCGAAACCCCACGCAGTTGTCCGACACTCGCAATTCCTCCAGGCTCTCGTTGCATTTCAATGCCTCCGCCAATGCCGACGCGCCGTCGTCCCCCAAGAAATTTCCGTCGAGGTTCAGATATCTCAACGCCGTCAAGCTCCTGCCCACGCCGGACGATCCTCTCTTGCCTCCTTTCCTGCTCGAACTGCTGCTACTCCGCCGTTGTTCGTACAGCGCTTCGGCCAACGCCACCCCCCCCTCCGATCCGATGGCGTTGCGCGCCAAATTGAGCGAGAGGAGGCGGGTGTTGAACGGGAGGGCCGACGAGAGGCGGATGGCGCCGATGTCGCCTATGGGACGATGATGATGATGATGATGATGCCGCGGTGGGACGGCCGGCGCTGCCGGTGTAGCCGGCGATTGCGGCGGTGGTGGCGAGCGGTGGTGGTCGGCCGCGGCGCTCGCGGCGGTGCCGTTGGGAGTAGGATCGTCATCGCCGTCGGAGACGTCGTCGTAGTTCGCTCGGTCGGCTCCTCCCCCGTTTTCGCCTCCGGAAGCGTTGGAGGGTTCGCCGTCGGCGGGAGTGCCGAGCGAGGACGACTCCATCTTCTTCTTCGCCTCCTCCTCGTCGCTAACGCCAACGTCGCGCGGGGGAGAAAAATCCAACCCCCTCCTCAAGTATTCGTCGTCGGCTCGTATCCGGGGAACCCACGGATCGACGGCGCTCGACATGGACGCGGACACGGCCACGTCCTCTGCGGATAGGGCGATGGTTCGTACGCCGGGAGGAGGAGGGGGGGGAGGGGCGGCGTCCGAGGGAGCGGGGGCGGGAGCGGCGATGGTCGTCATCGTCGTCGTCATTGTTGCGAGGATGTGAGATTTTGAGTTGTGAGATCGGAGATCGGCACGGGTGCTGAGTGCTGAGTGCTGAGTGCTGAGTTAGGAGTTAGGAGTTATGATGTAGTGCTGAGTGCTGAGCTCGATTTTTCGATGGTCAGCTTCCTTCGAGCAAAGATCTTGAACGGGCAGTGATGGAGGAGAAAATTTGGATCTGGTACTCGTGTCACAACTGATGTCACTTGTAATTGATGTTGGAACCAGTAGTCTGAGGACATCAGGGCATGCCACGAATCTTTTCAATCAACCGCGCTTCGCTTCATCATGCCCGCCTTCACAGCATTATGCTCGACTTCATCGACGTCATTCATTGGTTGGCCTCGAGATCGGAGAGAGAGAGAGAGCATACCTATATCGCTCATCCCCTCAGACAATGGAGCGCCTACTGTCCCTCGTCGTGGGAGCGATCCTCCTTTCATCGGCCCGCGTCTCGGGGACGGCGGTGCCCGTCTGCCGCGACGACGACGGCCAACGCCAATACCTCCTTCCCGGCGGCGGAGGCGCCGCCGCGGCCGTGGCCGCGCCGCCCCTGACCCCGTCGCAGAAAAACGAACGATTCGTGCTCGACGAGGTGTGGACACGATCCCTCAAATGGAACAAGATCGCGAGGCGGGGGAGGGAATCCGTGTACTGGGGACGCGTGACGGCACTCTGCACACTGTTTTCGGGCGGCATACTCCAGACGTGGGCGCAGACGGCCCAGCTGTCCAACGATGCCGCCTTCAGGGTCGCGGGCTCGGCGGCGGTGGCCGCGGCCGCGTTCATAGATAAACGATTCGCGAATAGGGATCAGGTGAGGGAATGGACCCGCGCCATGGCGATATCCGAAAAGATACAGAGTCAGGTGTATCGCTTCCAGGCGGCGATACCGCCGTACGAAAAGAAAGACTTCGAGGCCGTGAAACATCTGGTGAATCAGGTGACGGAGATATCCAAATCGGGCGACGGGCTGGAGATGAAATATGCCAAGACCGATTTGAGGGCGCGAGACGTGGTGCAAGTCCCTCCAAAGCTGGATCGGGAGGGATACCTCGCGAAACGATACGTGCCGCAGGTCGAGGAATATCAACGAGATGCCAGGCGCATCGCCAAGAAGGTGGGATGGCTGCACAGGGCCGAGGGACTGCTGTTCTTCGGCTCGACGGCCATCGGTCCCATGTCGGCCGTGACCGGCCTCGGGAGGAGGTATGCGATGATCATGAAGAGACTTAGTGCCTGGCCGAGCGCCATGACCCACGGCGGAATGGCCATCGCGTCACATTATCACGCGTGCAAATACGAGGACGTCGTCGAGCACTGGAGCCAGGCCGCGGGTCGACTCGAGGACCTTCGCCTGAAGCTGCCGAACGATGCCGAGCCCGAGGTTGGTGGGGAGGAGGAGAGGCAGTGGCGATGCTTCGTGGAAATGTGCGAGGATGCAATATACGAGTGCACGGCTGAATGGTTGGTGCTGAAGAACAGGCCGGATAAAAAATCTGATGATAAGGGGGGAAAACAGTAGGAGACCCTGCCTCATCCATGTATCACGTATGTTGGATCCAACCAGGTTCAGGTGACGCTATCGTAAGATGATTTTAGTAGGGAGAAACATCGCATCGAGAGATCTCATTCACCCATAATCTATGCATTCAACCGTATATCAACTCGATTGGCGACTTGCGACTCGCAATCCTCTTCACCGGAATGGCATTGTTGACCGCCCTGTTGGTTACAACGTCACAGAATGGATAGAGGGAAGACATTGATACATCCTTTGGAACAGCGGCCCGATGATGCCCCCCCGCCGTCTTGGACGCCGCTTTCCTCCTGCCGACGTAATCCCTCCATAGATCGACGTTGAAATCATCTTCCACATCTTCGTCGACGTTGCACTCGTGGGTCGAGCCTACCCATTGCTCCAATTGTCCATCGATCTCATCAGCGCCGAGGCAGAAGACGCCGGCGCGGGTCTGTTGCATCCGGCGGTTCAATGCGAGCTCCTTCGACCATCGCTTCATCGAGCTTTTATCGTTGCATGACTAGAGAACCATCGCACGACGGACGCGTGAGCACATCAACTGGGTAACATGTCAGGCAATGGACGCATCGAGTGGCATACACGAGGCATACCTGATGGAAGAACCATTTCAGCTCTTCGTACGACTGATCGTAAAGGTTGACTTCCACGAGGAGGCCCAGCGCCGCCGGGACCTTCTTCGTCGAATGCAAAATCTGCTTCTCCCTATTCGAGAATACCAGGATGAGTTCCGCCCCGAGATCGTCCGGGGACGCGCTCACCAGATCGTAATAGAACTCCGGCACGAGGCACACGCTGGCGCGGCTCCCGTAGGGACTTTTCGAGAAGAGGGAGGACCGTCGTCGCTCGACGACGTCGCTGAGCAGGGCGTCGACCCTCAGGTACACCTCGTGCGCGATGGACAAAGTCGAGCGGCTCCCGCGGCGGCGATCGCCGACGACGTCCAGTCCGGTCTCGGGATCGGACAGGCGCTCCTCCCAGACGTTTTCCTCGGACCGGACGACGATGTCGTTTCGCGACGGGCGGATGATCGTCGAGCCCTCCCCCCGACGTCGTCTGCGGCCTCCCTCGAACGAAAGGCGGTTCCGCCGCCGCCGCTCGTCATCCTCCCGCGTCGGCCCATCTCCGTCGCGAACGTCGTCGTCGTTGTCGCCGCCGCCCGAGGCGACGATCCACGTGATCCGAAATCCGTCGTCCTCGTCGTTGAACAGCACGTGACCCCCCGAAAGTGCCTCGATGAAGTCGCACCCCCCGAAGGGAGAGAAGGAGGAGGCGCGTGGGTCCCCCCCCTCGGTCATCGTCGTCGTCTTCGTCGTCGTCGACCCCCCTCCTCCGCTCGTCCCGCGCGTCGTCGGGATCGACGTCGCCGGCCACAGCGCGTGACGTGCCGTGAAGGACGTCCACCCTCCCAGCCTGACGTTGCGGCATCGGAAGGACCTCGTCGCGCGCGGCGGTCGGGAGGAGGGAAGGATCGTGGAGTCGACGACGACGGCCCCTCGGCTTCCGGGCGGCTCGAAGAGGACGATCGTTCCAAGGACGTCGTCCTCCTGAAGAGGAGGAGGCGAGACGCGCGAGTTTCAGACCGCCGATATGATTCGAGGACGGAGTCAAAACGGGGGTCGAGACGAAACGCGAGCGCATCCACGCACCGCCCACACTCACCCGAGTCGTCGAATCGCGCGCCCGCCCCCCCGCACCCGCCGCACCCTCGTCCGGCCACGCGCCGACGGAGGAATGGCGAAGGAGCGCCGCCCCCAGCGAGCCGTCGCGGCTCAGCAGTATTTGGACGGGAATTTCCGCCGCCGGCGATGACGCCGACGAGCGAGCGTAGGCGTCGTCGTCGATCGGGAAGTCCCTGCATGCGCGAAACGTCAACCGACGATGGGGAAGGCGAGAGAAAAGGTCAAAATGGCGGCGGGGGGTGAGTATCGCGGAGCAACGTCCGCGCCCGTCGTCGTCGTCGTCGTCGTCGTCGCGCGGGCCGATATACTTAATATATTGCTCACCCGTTCTCGATCGAATTCCGACCTCCTCCTCCTCCTCCTCCTCCTCCGTCGTCGGACGGCAGCAGCGGGACGGTCAGGACGAGGGGAGAAACGACCACGTCGTCCTCCTCCTTCGCGGCGGTGGCCCGCCGACCGACGACGAGCTCCTCCTCCTCCCGGGCCCGACGACCGCCGAGCAGCAGACGCGACGGGCTTGGCACGCCTGCGGTTTTCGTTGCGCCGGAAAAACGGAGGGGGGGATGAGGGACGATGCAAAAACAAACGATGGGTCGCGGCCGAACGATGGGTCGTTACGATATTCGCACGCACCGTAGAAGTTGACGGACAGCCGCGGAGGCGTCCTCCCGCTCCTCCTCCTCCCCATCATCCCGCCGCCTCCGCCGATCCCGACCAAATATCCCCCCCAACGATCCGTTCCCAGTATCGCGTCCTCCGTCGGCGTCCGCAAATCGCCGAACGAAACGCTTCGGAGGGCGTACGGCCTCCACTCCGTCCTCCGCATCGAGCGACCACTCGACGACGACGACATGGGGATGCCGTCTCGTCGATAGTAAGTCGGGGAGGAGAATTGGAGGGCGTTGTATCGCGAGATGGCCGAAGAAGACGATGTTGAAGACGACGAGGGATGGGGGTGAGCGGGGACCGAAAGGAGGGCGTGATATCGCCCCAAGCGCCCTTCGTCGGAGGAAGACGACGAGGACGCGGCGGCCACGGTGGCCGGCCGGCGGAGCATCGCCGACTCCCACCAGTCCATCATCATCGTCGTCGTCGTCGTCGTCGTCCGCAGCCGTCGTCGTCCCCGGGGGAGGCCGATCTCGCGCAGGCGGAGGAGCGCGGGGAGCGAGGACGACGAGGGGAAGGCGGCGGGGCATTCCGGCGCGCGTCGGCGGGGGGCGTCGTCTTCGGCGGCGTCCTTGTCGTCGACGTCGTCGTCGGGGGGACGGACACAGGGACGGAGGCGCCCGCGCCGACGACGGCGCGGCGGGGCGCGGTCGTCGTCGTCGGCGATCGGACCGTCCCCGTCTTCTTTCTTCACCGGCGGCCGAGGGCGAGGGCGCCGCCGCCCGCGCCGCCGGGTCGTCGTCGCGGACTCGGGGGCTGCGATGGAGGCGTCCATATCGTCGATGATCAATTTATGACTGGACCACCTGCTACAAGAGTGTTTTAATTCAAAAATAATGAATTTATGATGTATTGAACTAACGGCCTGGGCTCATACATAGTAGTAGAAAATAATGATTTTATGATGTATTGAACTAACGGCCTGGGCTCAAGTAGTAGCCTGTCGGAGCAGGCGTTTGGTTTAACAGAATATAAAACCTCTCGCTAAGTGCAAGGAGTCTCAACCTTTCTTGAAAAAGAAATCCAGTGACTTCTGCTTCTGCTTGGATTCGGCTTTGGGTTTTTTATGCTCTTCATCTTCATTGGTCACGTCACTCAATGCAGCACGTTTCAAGTCATTATCCATCTTGTCACCCGATTGTAACAAAGAAATCATCAAGTTAGAAGCAGTATCAGCATCCTCCTCCTCTGCTTTGGCTTTGATAGACTTCACATTATTCATCCAATCATAGGACCTCCTCAGCTTCCTCAGGTAGGTGGCACTCCTCACTCCATTCAAGAGCAACGTTTCATCGCGGATATAGGGACCCACAAGCAATGTGACAAATTGGACTGCAAACATGCCCTCAAGGGGGTGATCACCGTTGGAGCCAGCTCCTGGGATTTCTTGGAGACAGTTCGGGAAGCGTGGCATGATGTGCTTGTGGATCATGTGTTCCATGAAGTAAATGAACCCCTCTGGACCCCAACCAAGAGTGTCATAGAGTGCAAGGTTATTGCTGTGCAAGAAGGTCGCGGTGGGTGCCTGAAGTTTCTCGGTCACGAACGGAGTATTCCTTGCCTTCCCTCTGACGAAGAAGCAAATGCCTTCGTTGCCAGCTAGCTTGTCATGCCGTCCGGGACCAGCGGGCCTTCCCTTGGAGATGCCAAAGAAAGCACCCAACTTTGTTGCTTGTTCGGCCAGTTGGTACGCATCAGCAAGGACCTTATCCAAGTCGGCTTTGGAGGACTCTGGAAAGTCAGAGATGCGGTACTGCCTGAGAGTATTTAACGCCGCCGTTCTGCTCTTCCTCATACTCTTGTAGTATCGTTCAAGCTTCCCTAACATATCGTTGAGAAGTTCCTCTCCATTGTCCTCTTGTATCCACTTTGTTCGGTTACAAAGAAACCCGACGTATTCTGAAATCGGAGGTCCGGCAATGCTGAAGAAGGTCAGTTTGCCTGCATAGAGTTCCCTGTCAAGACGGACAATGTCCCCTTTTTTTGATCCATCCGGGAAGAAATTATGCTCAGCAATGAATGTCCAACTAACCATGCCTTCGTGCTTAGAGCAAGAGATAATGGACTTGGTGATGCATGGAAAACAGAGCATTCCAGCGAGTCCGTACATTGGTTGTTTTTGAAGGCATTCGGAACAAAGTGGCGCATGGTCACGATATTGTATCTTCCCGAATTTGTGAAGGGTTTTCTGAAGAGCATTTTCCTTGCTGGTGTCACCTTTTGCACGTGCACGTCCACGGTTTCTCGACCCAGCCCTACTGGTGTCCGTTGTTTTCTGTAACTCCTTGTATTCTTTTACGTCAGAAGCAGGAATGATTCGCTCGATGAACTCTCTGGTTGCTGGTCTATGGCCCGTAATTGTAAAGTCCACAGTGAAGCCATGTGCGCGGAGACCGATGTATTTGCCGACCTTGTCTTGTACTCCGTACAATGACTTCATACAGGCCATACAAGGCGCATGCTTAAGGCTTCCGAATCCTCTATTTTTGCAATTCGGTAGGCCATTCTTGCACTTCCTTCCCATGATGGAAATGTACGATGACTGGTGGCTGCTGTTTTACTCTAGAACGGAAACAGCAAACATATGAATTGAGAGATAACAGGGTCAGTGGGACTCAATGATTAGATCAAAGGTGAGAAGTATTCAATACATGTGTTTTGAACACTTACTCACACTAAGCTTCAATTCGGAAGTACCAGAACTGGAAAGATCCAACCCTGCAATATCTTCGGGCCTTTCTTGCTGCAGATGAAGATCGGGTTGGAACGATCCAACGTGCGATTTGCGATTCACAGGGACGATTCGCAGCCCGTGCGCGCGTGCGCTTCGACAACTTCCACCCAGGCACGCTTCGATGACGCGCTCTGCACGCTTCCCTGCACGCTTCTCGAGACCTTCGATGACGTACCGCTTGCTCTTCAACGTTCGACGTGACTTCCTTCAATGACGCACTCCGTGCACTCGCGCTTGCTTCAACGTGACTACGCCCTCTTCGATGACACGATACAGCGGGCGGTGACGCGATACAGCAGGACACGACGCGATACAGTGAATTCAATGACCGCTCGAGCTTTGAGCCGATGACTTCGATATTGGAACAGTGACGGATGGGCTTCAGATCAAGCGAGAATGAATGAAAAATGAAATGAATGAGTTCGAGAATGTACTGGTCTAGGTACGATATCATGCGTACCATTCGACTTAGTTGAGATCAGTTATGATGTGGGAAGCAACACGACCCACCACCCACCACCTAGCTTTCCCCGTGCTTTCAAAATTCGATTGGAAATAGCACAAATAGCAGTTCATGTGCTTCCCGAATTTTCGAGAATATGTCTCACCTTCACCGTAGGAATAGGTACTAAGATACCGACGAGTAATTCAACGGATGACTGTGAAAACTAATTTTTGAAATTTGAATTTTTCACCTAGTATCGTACACGATAATTTGAAAATGGAAGTCATTGAACACGTCGTGAAAACTATTTCAAATTAAACCTGTTTTCAACCATGTATAAGCACGGAGGGTGCGGATCACAACTAAATCGAATGGTACTGTCTCTCTAGCATGCAGAACCTTGGTTTATCGAACGCTTTCACTACGATATCTAGCTTACGACTGCGCAGTCGCGCCCGCCGGTGCGCCGGCATTATCTACAATAACGACGTCAATCGCGCGATCGCAGCTTCACTTCAGGTTGTAGCTGCCGCGCCAATGCGCTGTGTCATTGTGGGTGGCCAATGCCATGCGTACTGTCTCTCTAGCATGCAGAACCTTGGTTTATCGAACGCTTTCACTACGATATCTAGCTTACGACTGCGCAGTCGCGCCCGCCGGTGCGCCGGCATTATCTACAATAACGACGTCAATCGCGCGATCGCAGCTTCACTTCAGGTTGTAGCTGCCGCGCCAATGCGCTGTGTCATTGTGGGTGGCCAATGCCAATGCCACAATGACATCAGCCATCAGGCCGGCACGGCGAAGCGTGGAGGATTCCGGTACCCACGACCACCAAGTATGGTACCCACGACGTAATATCCTCGACGTCCCGAGTAGTCTCGACTTCGCAAACGACGACGCACGACGAATCGAGCCGACAACTTCGAAGGCATCGTCTCTCCGCTATGATGGAAGCTCCACGGAGGCCGCGCCACGGTCGGAGTCGAGTAGTGGGGTGCAAAATTCCCAATCGGGCTACTTTTGGAGAATTCCGCCACCTAAACATGGATGAAGATGATTCTAGATACAACACAGACAGCGGTGTTTACCAGCACAACTGCGGCCTGGAAAATGTGTTCTTGATGTGGTCTGGATGCGAGTATATGTATCACCTATTGAGACACAACAATGCCGCCATACCTGAGGAAGGCTTTGCAATGCTCAGGTACTTCCTGTTGGGGGACTGGCACGAACATGGGGAATATTCATCCTTGACTAACATCGATGATGAGGACATGATGCCATTTGTTCAAGAATTTGATTCATTACGGCGAAGAGTGCGACTGAAATGTGTTGACTGCGGCGATCTTTCTGATGAGCAATGCGAGTATTTGTGGGACAGCCATTTTGCCGCCATAGCTGCAAAATACAACTGTGACCACCTTTTTAGTTGGTAACAGCAACCACTCCTCAAACAGAATAGACGATTTAATACGAATGAACAGTATGATCATCTCATTATTCATTCTGAGAGCAAGGATCTTAGGTATCGTAGCGCAGGTATCGTCGCGGATTCGATCGGCGTCGGCGGCTTGCGACGTCGCCGTCATTGAGCTCGCTGACTGCTGACTGCTGACCGTGGGAGGGCGAGGGCAACGACATGACACGACTTGGATAAATCGGAGTATCACATATTTCGCCCTTGGGTTTTTATTTGTATCTATAAAAGAATAAATGTAATACCGTGGTGCAACTGTGAGAGATAGAAGTGACGCACCATACTTGAAATTTACTGACCCCGTATAAAAAATTATGAAATACTATCCCAGGGGGATAAATAGGACCTATCCCATGAAAGTCCCAATTTTCATCCATGAAAACGCCAACGAACATCCGTCGCATAAAATCATGAGCCCCGGCCGTCGTCCCGCACGACGACGAAATTCGAGCGGACCTCCCGCGATCATAATCTCGAATCGATCGAACCGATCATCAGCGCAATGTCGAGCAAGTCTCCCTCCTCGGCGGCGGGGCCGTCCGCCCAGGGCACGACGCGCGGCCGCTGCAGTGGCGACTCCGCACCCCAATCCCTCCAAACGGGCTCCGACGAACAATACTACGACGGACTGCTGTCATCGTCATCTGGGTCGAGTAGGGCCACTCCGCGCCGCAATCCATGCACGTGGAAGGTCGCCGCCGCCTTCCTGGCGTGCGTCGCCGCCTCGCTCGTCGTCGGGTGGTTCCTCCTGCCGGCCGAGGAGATCGTCGCGAAGTACATGCCGAGGTTCGAGGAGCCTGCGAGTCCCTACGCGGGTCCGGAGGCGGGGGCGCCCGGAGGAGGAGACGACGGGGGGGAGGAGGGGGGCGGCGAGGGGATCGCCATCGGCATGCCCCCGAGCCAGTCTCCCGGGGATGAAGAAGAAGAAGAAGCCGGGGCAGTCGACCTGGAGGTGCCGTCGTTCATGCGGTGCCCGGAGGATGGGGACGAGCCCTGCTGCAACGGCTCGCCCAGCAACTGCAAATTGCGCGTCGACGAGATGATGTTCGGGCTGGTGCACAACGCCATGTCGACGGAGGGTGAGTCATACATACATCTCATGCGACTATTCTCGTGTGGCATTCGATTTATCTTTCGTGTGTCCCAGCTCTGCCAAAACTGACGCTTTGCCGCAATGTTGCATCGCGTTCGAACGAATCGCACACTTCCCACAATCCAAAAAAAAAAGAGGGGGGTTTCATAATCGGCTTCAATCACAAGTTTCCCCTCGAGAAGGCCCTGGTGGCGGGGTACCGTGGGCTGAGCCTGGACGTGTGCAAGTGTGGAAGCGCTCTGCAATTTTGCCACAACGTCTGCGGTGAGGTCTCCTGCAATGATAAATCTCATTTGCTCTGTGGTCGCTGAATAACCATGACCACTAACAATTCCTCGACGATCCTATCACATCTATCTGGGTCGGTATGGCAGATCTCGGGGAGAGACTTCCAAATGAAGTTTTCGGCAATGTCGTGGATTTCTTGACGGAGCACCCGTCCGAGGTGATCGTCCTCCTCTTCGAGGCATCCCGGGAAAAGGGTCCCATCGTTTGGAACGATCTGTATGACGAAATGAATCTCGTCGACGGCTTCGTGGACATGATATACGTCCACACGTACGGCGAGGAGTGGCCGACGATGGGAGATCTAGTACGGGACAACAAACGCATCATAATATTCTACTTCAACGGCGGCACCTGCGAGGACGACCTGTGCCCCGGCAACGGCTTCCATTACTTCTACAACTACGCGTCGGAGACGACGTTCGAGAGCGCGTCCGTGGAGGATCTCGAGGATTATCCCTACAGCTGCGCCGTGACGCGAGGTCCCGCCGACGATGCGCCGATGCCCGCCGCGTTCTTCGTCGTGAATAACTTCGTGACGCCGCCGGATCCGGAGGCGTCGGCGGTGGCGAACTCGAAGAACTTTTTGTCGGAAAGGCTGACGGGATGCGCGAACCAGAACAAAATGAGACCGAACTTCGTTTACCTGGACTTCTGGAGCGAGGGCGTGACGGCGCAATTGGTCCAGTACGCGAATGAACAGTATGCAAAGCAGCTTGATCGGTAGAAAGTTTTCGATACTTGCGTCTGCGGTGCGTAGGCTATGTCCAATCTTGGTCCATTTGATTGGGATATGTTGGGCAAAATAACTACACAGTTCACCTGTCTTTGTCCCCACAGACAAGAAGCGCTCGTTTTCATCTTATAGCTTTGCGAGACGGGCCACCTGCAGTGGACCGTACACACCTTCTTGCTCCTTACTTGGAGGCCGAGGCGAGGAGCGGACGGGCGTGGCCGCGAGCGAGCGGAGAGCGAGTGGTTTGTGGCGNTCGTCGGCAGCCAACGAAGCCAGAACGTGCACCGGAGAGAGGCTCGCGCGCGTCGAGCGACGAGCCCAGGAACAGGCACTTCTCGTTGACTTCGACGGTTGCGACGAGAGCTTCTTCGACGAGCTCGCCTCCTCCTGCGCCGAGGGCGATCCGACCTTCGAGGACTTCATGAAGAACATCGAGATATGCACCGGAGTGGACGAGTTGGATCTGTACAAGAGGAAGGGACAGTGCCCCTTGCTTCGAAGGGAGGCCTGACGCACCAGAGTCAGATGGTTACTGCATGAGCAGACTCTGAAGTTTTTGTAGAGGTGAGATTGGTGATAGCACCCCGCTGAGGAATAGGTAGGAATAGATCTTAGACTGTATGTACAGAACTATCCATCAAATCCTTTGAGAGTTCTAAATAAGCTCGTAGGTTGGCGCTGCCGGTGTACCTACGAAAGATTATCTACCACTGCTATTGTATGCCTTGCAACCATTTGCGCCTGGAGTGAAAACTCGACATCGCATTTCTTCGTCATTTCCATGGCATGCATGAACAAGCATGAACCCTTCGTTCTTGAGAGGCTCGGGTAGATAGGTATGTTACGATATTATGGTCGATATGCTCTAGGTGCCACCATAATATCGTACGTTACCTACAAGAGGTATCCCTCTGTTTTTGTCCCGAGAACTTCGAATTTGGTAGAGTAGTTAGCAGCAGGGTTCCGCACCTTGCACCTACAATATGAGTACGAATTAGCACCCACACGTGACATAGGTACACGCCTGGCAATTAGTGGACTACTCGCTCTCTCTAGAGGCGGCCGCTGCAGTCTAAGCAGAAACGCTGGCATCTCTTATGGTGAGATATCGCACCTATCACACTGCTTCAATACAGTTCAATACTTTGTACAATATCCTGCCATACAATTCGAATGATAGTATTGTACGATACCATACGGCACGTGGCAAGTGGCAAGGCCTTGCCTACAGGATGCATGATAATCTGAAGAGTTAAATGTGGCTGAAAGCCTTCGAATTATCGATGATAGATCCGGAAGGAGATACCTCTAGAGACACTTTACAAAGAAACCTATCTGATTGCTGCTTACCTGGATCTCAACTATTGTGCAATTTACAAATTGATCATGCAGCTCCAGCAAGATGAATGGTCAATGGTGAGACGTATACCTATCGCACTGCTTATTGTTTTTATCTGCCATCTGCTGCCATACAATGCAAATGATAGTATTGTATGGCACGTGGCAAAACTTTCCGTGCAGGATGCATGGTATTCTGAATACCAATGTGGCTGAAATCATGCTGAAATCCTTCGAATTATCGATGATATCCGGAGATAGGCACTTTACGAAGAAATTTATGTGATTGCTGCACATCTGTTTTCGAGATTTTGCGACTGCGAAACAGAGAGCAGTGAACAGTCGTATGAATGCCAATCATATCCTAGGATGCTCAATTAGAACATATAGCCAAAGAAGCCTTAGCATAATATACATTCGGTCATACGTCATACTACGCCATGCTTTATTAGACTCATTGTGCTTGATCTCGAGGACTGATGTCACAAACAAGCCCCAGAGAAAAGTTGTTGTGCCTTGAATAAACATTTGACTTGATAAACACGTCAAGATCTATGGCGAGTACCAAACCCTATTCAGTATGCAAGGCAATGGTCGATCCCTACTCTTTCCTTTACAATAGATTTTATCAATGTTCCTACTCTGTAACACCCTGTAACAAGCGTGTGCCTGTCACGTTCAACTCACATGTATGAAATCTCCGGCAGTGCCTATGTCGTGCGCTGAAAAACAAAAGCATAGCATCATACTATCTTTTGGCCCCATAGTTCCTGCGAAGTAAGGGGCACTGATTCTTCCTCTTGTACATTTCCAGCTCGTCAACTCCAGTGGAAATTTCAATGGTCTCTAGGAAGCCATCTAGTGAGGGATCATCTTCGTCCAAATCTTCAAGGTCATTGCCAAAGAGTAAGTCAACGATACCGTTCAGGTCGGGGATGTCTTGTTTTTGCTTCAGTCTTCCTTCAATTGGAAGTATCGTACGATGGCCCTCGGATCGAGCTGCAAGTATTGGGTGGCTTGGCGAGATAGATCCTGCACGGAGTGAGCTGGGTACGATGCCGTCTTCTCTCGTAGTGTAGTTGGCATTGTCGTTCTGCTGCAACATTGCGAGGAGTGTCATGGGAGAGCTTGTGTCTACCTCGAAGGTCACAGACTGGCCGCCTTGTCGCAGCTCACTGGTGGGAAAACGAACCTCCTGCTTGCCGGTATACTTGCTATCCTTGACAACCATGATGGAAATGGGTTGCTGCAATGCTCTTATGACGTAAAATCTGACCAAATAGCTGCTCTGCACCAAGGCACAATATGATGGCTTGACGGGGTGAGTTGGAGTTGTGGCGGATTACCCTTTTTATGAGTGTCGTGTGAAGCTGTGTGAAGGTCGTGCGTCGTGCGGCACGCACTGGCGTGACTGGCTGCCGTTTTATGTAGCCGGCCCCACACCCCACACCCCACAGGACTCCATAGGCTATCTACCATTACGGAGGTAGCGCAGCGAGCGAGCGGGCGAAATAGCAGAGTGTACCTACCTAGGGTACGGTAGTTGGGCTCCCGGTCGGTACAAATTTGAAAATTTGGGCTCTAGGTTTAGGTAGAGCGCTCGAGCGCTCATTATTTCGACGATCGAGTTTCGACCGCACCTCGATCTGCATTTCGAGCCCCCGACACGGAGCGATAGAAGTAGTAGGCTGTAAAAAATCCCCAAACCCACCCTGGAAGCGCAATGTCGCCGAAAGGAGTTGCGGCGAGGGGAGAATCTCTCTAAAGAGACGATTCCAAAGCCAACACCCCTGAGTGCACATCTTGTGCACGTCTTCTCTTCTCTTGTCTTCCGTGTGCCGCGACGAGCGCGAGACCTCTGGTTTCGAAACCGTTCGCCTGGTATATTGTCTCAGAGATCGACCCTGCCGTGAAAGGATACACCGGTGATGTTAACATTATGTAGAACTGATTTGTTTGAGCAACGTAGTAAGTTAGGGACATCCCTGTGGAGCCTTCTGTTGCGCGCAGTGGAGCTGGAGCTTCTCACGGGTTACCCACCGCTGCTGGGAGCGCATGAGGTGGTCGTGCCTTAGCGAAATCACACAGAGCCCGGGCGTCGTTGAAGGAATGCCACTACATACCGCAAATATTTCGTTCAGTCTGACCTGTTCATCTGGTTTTTCCCTTTTTGCTTCTCACTCCCTAAAAGAGCCCAGATCAGTGAGATGCACTCCCTTGCACTCCCCACCTTTGATTCGTCCATTCTCGACATGAAACAGGAGCCACATCGAAAGAATCCAGGCATCTCACGGAGGCCTCACTCGTTCCGGAGAGAAGCCGCTAGTGGTGTGTAACTACTATGCCAACGCTTGAAAAAGAGCACTTCCTCCTTGTATCGGGTTCGCAGTATTTGACTCAGGAGGGATTCGAAGTGCGTTACCAGTGGAGCTGGGGCAAGGTAGGTATTTCAAAGTGCACATCTGCGTCTATGGTACCTTTTTTTCTAGCTTCAAGTGTGATGGAGGAGCCGTCCAAGTGATGATATCATGCCAAATAAAGGGACAGACAGTCTACACACCAGAGGTGAAAACACATTCAGCAAGTCACCTAGATAGGTAAGTTCAAAGATGGTCTATTTCAATGTACATTTTAGTATCTTTTAGCTCTGTGTCACAGATTTATATCTTGTGCGAGGAGTCGTCGAGACAGGAAACGAATTAGTTCATGTCCTTCACATCCTCCCCAGTGGCCTTGAAGACAGGCTCTCCCTGCTTCTCCTTGCTGCGCATGTACAGCACGAGGGCCGCCGCGATGGCGAACAGTCCACCAAAGGTGCACCCCAGGGCAATGGCCAAAGTGTTGTTCCCCGACGATTCCGAAGCAGTGCTCATCGAGGCCACGGTCTGCACGCACGGCTCCATTCCCGCGTAGTACTCCTTCGTCGCGCTGTTCCACAGTCCTCCGATGTCTCCGCAGGTGATTCCAAGGTCAGCATAGACGCTCTCGAAGGCGGCCTTGACCTTCTTGAAGTCGGTCGAGGGGGCGGCCACACGGAGGTTCTCGTAGATGGTGGAGGCAGCGTTGGAGTTGGCGGCGTGGACACGGGGCAGGACGGCGGCGGCGAAGACGGCTCCCTCAGCCTTCTCCTTCTCGCCTCCCTGGAGCTTGTCGACCTTGTAGGCATAACGCATGGCTCCCTGGATCATGGGTATGTACATGAGGTTGGCAATCTGCTTCTTGGTCTCGCGGGCGGCGGGGCAGTTTCCAGAGGTAAGCTGGTAGTTACCCACGGCGAAGAGATCGAAGAGGTCGTAGTTGAGCTTGGCGGTACCGGAGAGGTCGGTTCCCTCGACGCCGCAGGTCTTGTAGTCGATGCATCGCTTGTCAGCCAACTGGTGAAGGAGCTTGCCGTCATCGGTGAGGCCATCCTGTCCCTCGATGGAACCAGTGTAGAAGCACACACCCTCGTCCCAGGCGTGGACGGATCCGTCGTTGCAGTTGATGCATCGGGATTCACAGTCATCAAGGGCATCCTCGAACTCGCGGATGACGTACATGAAGACCGAAAGGTAGGCGGTTCCCTTCTTGATGACCTGCTCCTTTCCGTCGAGACTGTAGCGGGAGAAGTCAGCGTTTCCGTTGCGGAACTGGGTGGAAGTGCCATCGAAGGCAGCATTGACCCACTGATCGGCGTAGTCATCAGTGCCGTAGTAGTTGTAGACTGAGTAGAATTTGTTTGTTGTTCAAATTGAATGAGATGCGATGATGGGATTTTTCGACAAAATGTCTCATATTGCAGTGTTGTAACTCACAGTACTCGAAATCGGGGTAGGGGCATCCCTTGCAGTTGGTGCGCATCTTCTCTCCAGCGCCAGTGGAGAACCCAGACCTGAAGAAATCAAATGATGCCAGGGGCAACCAGTCAGTAACTCAGGCTCAACAGAAGAAAAGTGGCACATCACACAATCAACGATTTAATGCACAACCAATTTCACTGGATGAAAAACACCACACATTCGACTCACATGGTGCGTCCGTTGTTGTTGTCAGTGGCCGGCTTGTACGTGTAGGAGTGCTCATTACCCCCGATCGTCAGGGTGCCCTCTTCAGCCAGACATCCCTTCATGTTCGTCGTCTCGGGGGTCATGCCTCCCACCTGGCACTCCACGTAAGTGGCCTGCAGGTCAGTGGTGTAATACTGCACCTTGATGGTCTGGTCGTTGGCACCATAATCCTGATAGGCCGTTCCGCTGACCTCGTTGCCCTCCGAGTTGCGTCCCATGATGGAATCTCCCTTCTTGATGTCGGTTCCCAGGGGAGCGCTGAGGAAGACCTGTGCGTAGGACTTGGAGTTTCCTCCCTCCTTGTAAATGCGCTGGGCGCTCTCGAAGCCCTCGGGAGTCTTGAGGGCGAGCTGGGATTCGAGGGCCTTCTGGTCGAGGTCGATGGCGCAGTGGTCGGTGACCTGGGAGCCGGGCTTGTAGCCGGCGATCTTCTCGTAGGAGAGGCGACGGCGGACGTTGGCGAAGTTGGAGGCGGCGTCGCCGGCCTGGACGACGGCTACCGAAGAGGCTACGAGGGGGATGGTGACCTTCATGGTGGACGTCAGTGTGGTTGAGCGAGGGATAAAATTATGACAACCGCAACTCGGGGAAAAGCAACCAAAGGTGTGACATCTTCAACAGGTTCAGCTTGGCGTTTTAGTTGCCACGGCGGAGCTGCATCATGCTTGCAGTGCATGAAGCGACCGACCGATGTCTCGATGATTGCATCACCAGCCAATTCAAGCGAGCGATCGAGGAGCATCACTGGATCACTCGAACCTACCTGGCTCATCTTCTGCGGTGGCTCTGAATATTATTCCAAAATCAGATAAACTTTTCGCTTATACGTGATTGGCGACATAATGTATTACCTACATACATATTTACCTTTCGCTGATTTGTAAAAATAGCTATGATACAGATATTTTTGCGTCATGATTGCAACATAATTGGCGCATTTCTCTGCAGCCACAGACGCAGAAGATAGATGGCGGTCAAGTGTGCCCGAGAATCGGTGCATGCGCCGATCCCGCGTTTGCCGAATGATGTTTCTACGATGTCAACAGCGGAATCAGTAAGATCTTTCACAGACACCCCAGAATCCATTTTATGTCGCGATCGAGCATGTGGCGCGTGCCGAAGGATCTCGAAGAAGATGCCGCGGATACCGATACTAATTCCGGAACGTTACTGTACAATAGGATGCAGATGTACTTATTCCTTCATTCAAAATCATTGACGGAGCATGAGGGGTCACTTCGAGCACGCTCTCCTCTCGACAAGGGGGGGAGTGAAGATCTGAGCTTCGTGGGAGCTCAGAGAGGGAATTTAGTTGTTGAGAAAACTACCAAACGAAAAAGACAGTGGCGGACTTGGCGGCAGCCACTCTTTTGGACAAGGCCAACCAGCCTCTCATTCATACCACACAACCACCATGGATGCAATAAATGGAGGCTTTTCTACTGTGTTGGCACAACCAGTTGTATCATTCATTCAATGCATCTATCTAGAATCTAGGATTGTGGGTTGTTGTGCTGGTTACACAATGAGATGAGATGTGACTTGGCGGACACCATATTTGTTCAGCAGTACCGACCTGACCAATTCAAAGATAAAACAGGCAAGTATTGCATGGATTGAGTCAACATGAAACTTTCTGGATTAAAATAATAATAATAATGAAGAGCATCATCCAAAAATATCAATTCAAGGAGAAATATTTGCCGCCGTGTGCAACTAATTGAAAATAATCATCTGCTTCTCACAGAGAAAAACTTGTAAGATTTTTTTTTGGCTTATCACACTAGAGTTCATCTTTGACAAATAGAAAACAATGTAAGCTTTACAGAAGATTTGGACTGTGACATTATTGGACCCCTGCAAAACTTGTGTTCTCAATGATGATGTTTTTTTCAAAAACAAGGAATAAATGTTGAGGTTCGTTTTGTCCCCGAGTTTATGCAATCAATAGCGGGGGTTTGTTTCCCCATATCAATCTCTATTATTACATAATTCCAAAAATCATGATGATCTAGGGTGACATGCAACATTATCTATTCTGCAATTAAATATATGGTCAGAGATTACTATAATTTAATGGAACTAGTATCCATTGGTATTGGCATTGACAGCAGAGGCCTGTTCACTGAGCATGTCTGATACCACACCCAGGCCAACCCTCTGAGTCTGAGGAGGGGGAGACAAGATAGTTCACTCTGTCTGATATGAGCAGTTGATCATTTTTTTTTGTGAACTAGCTGAGACTCAGAGAGACAATATCAGAATGGTGGTATTGGGAGGCTTTTCGTGCGTCGTATTGTACCAATATTCCCCTCTCCTTATCTTTGCAATTATCCTCTCCTTGGGTTGCTCGGTTTCCTGGGTTACATCCCTCTCACTCTCAGTCTCAGGGCAGCGGCATGGTTTACCTAGCCTTTGCCTTTGGCGCCAACCAAGTGTGGCCAACTTTCCACAGTTTGGCAGGGGAACATAATGATTTGAATACCATTAAGCCCCCCCCCCCCCCCCCCCCCCCCCGACACCCCCCATTTTCAACATGCCATGCTTTCACCTAGTAAAACTATACACAAATGGTTGAACCACGAGGGATTCACAGCGAATCACATGTTTCGTGTGAAATTCCAGTCACGAGACTGACAGTGACAGCCATAATCTTGATTCGTCACAAGTAGGGACAAAAATATACAGTGACACAAATTGGAACCCTCCCCTAGCCCTAGCCAGGATTAAGCTTAACAGGATTCAAATCATTAAATTGCTCCCATCTTTTATGTACATGAGGTGCAATAAGATGTTCTGTTCCTATTACAGCCCTGCGCTGTTGCACTTGCACTGTCCGGAGACTGCTAAGAAAGGCAAAGATATGTCTGCCCTTTGTTACAATGATAGCAATCTTGGAATTTAATTCGTTGGGTAATTTCAAAAGGCAACGCTCAAGATTCAAGTCTAGTACCCAGTATGTATTGACAGTGTTTGCCAACAAATAGAGATCCAAAGTCAATGTCTAACCCTAACCTATGCTGGTGACAAGAAGATGAGTTATTCAGGTTGGTTTCTGCTTTGATCGATCTCTAATAATTGGTCTCCATCAAATCTTTAACTAGGGAGAATAGGAATAGACTTTTGAGTGCTCTTGATAGGTAAGGTCACCCAAGAGACAGTATTGGGTTTCATCATTCCCGAAGACCCACCAGCAATGGAAGATATCCCAAACATTTTTAGCATTTCAAATTAGAATGCTAAGTAATTACCAGGTTGTGTCACATCTTTCGTAGTATTGAGCCCTAAACCACATGTAGATAACATACTGTAGGCTGCTGTATTAATATTAGACTGCTCCTGGCCAATATTTTTTAAAAACCAATGGAAGGCAAAACATAAAAAATAATTTGCAGAATATTATTTTATTGTTAAACCTTTTTAAGAAAAAGAAAATTCAAAAAATCCTTTATCATAATTGTTGAAACAAGGATTACTATTTCTGTATTGAAGAAAACACATTAATAGCGCGTTTTGTCGCCTTAACGAACTCATTATTTTTATATTAACAGCGTTTGTATGTTTTAAAATAGGGAAACGTACATGTTTATCATAGTGATGCTGGCCAATATTTTTTAAAAACCAATGGAAGGCAAAACACACTGTAGGGGCAGGGGGCATGTTTTTACTCTGTGATACATGAACAGACATGTACAGATAAATATGATACATAACATTCGGGCCTTTTAGTGTTCCATGTTGGAATGCTAAAACGTTCATGTAAAAACATACTATTTTCTTCGCTTAGTGTTCCATTTTGGAACTCTGAAAATTACTTGGGACATTTACAAAGGTTGTGAAGCTAGTGGGCGAGTGAGAAGCGGCGGGGCCAGGAGATAGTTAAGCAGGTGGCAATGGAGGTGGTCCTCTTAGTGGTGAAACTTAGTAATAGCCCAACACTGGGCTGTTGGGATTTAGGTGGGGGATGCAGATAACATGCAGTTGAACGTAGTGAGGGTGTGTTGGACAAGGAAGTATGCCCCAAGCAGAATGTTGAGAACATGCAACCCCATTAGTTTCCATCCAGTGAATGAGTTGACAAATAGAATGGTGGAGTATATTGGCTTGATCAGGATGAGGGCAAAAAGGATGAGATGCATGGTGTCATTTTGAAGTCCTTGGAACAGGACGGACACAATGATCTATTGGAAGAGCACAAGCAAAACATTTGAACGTAGAGGTGGCTACTTTATTCTCCATACATCTTCAATCACCTTGGCTGTATTGACAATCTTTGGTCGCATGCTACCTACGATTCATTGTCTAACATGTACATTTGCCTACAACAACCTACTGCTTTGACAAGCCTGAAGTCTCAAAGCCAAAACAGAATAGAATTCAGAGTGAAGTATTTTAGAATGAATCGTACAAGCCACCCAAATATTGCCTCTGTACAATCAAGGAAGAAGGTGCGGTCAATTGTCGATTTCGACGGCATCCACAAGTTTTTACATGTTCACCATAAACCCACATACTGTGATGTTTCTTGCCATGAACTGCCATGAATCAAACACCAAAACAAAGACAACAATATCATGCATTGTATTACCAGCATCTCCAAAAACAAGAAAAGTACCATGTGAATATAAATATGGAAGTGAAAGGCCATTATATTACAGTCCCAAAGTCTGTGTGGAACAAACCAGTGTTGCTGATACAACGCCGTGGTATATTCGGGCAGAAGATCCCCAATGAGGAGTGCCAAGATGCTTTTGAAAGATCTAACATTTCGGACCTTCCTCTGAAATTGATGGAACCATCAAAGATGCATTGACTCGAAGTACCCACTCGTGTCTCATTCGTGTAGTCTATGAGAGTCTATGATGGATGAAGATGCTGAGGAGTACAGAGTAGAAGTATGCAGCATCAATGTTTCTATGTTCACGTGTGTTCCCTTGCTTTGAGAAGCAGTGAATACGAAGCGACGACCGTGCGTAGGCGGGGCCATTTCAAAATTTTCAAAATCAAAGCAAGGATCGAGGCGGTTTCGAATCTCGAAGTTCGGGATGGGGGCAAGAAGAAGTTCGAGGTGATTACCATACGGCAGAGTCCCATGTAGATCTGGGCCTCTCGAATCTGATCGTACTGGAATACGGTACAGTAAGTTCGAAGTCCAAGACCGAGGCCAGGCATAGGTCCACCTCTGAAGACTGGATGTTTGCAAGCGGCATGAAAGACATCATCAGGCAGGAAATGGCCAGAGATCGGGACAGGTTGAAAGACACCATAGATGGCATGGAAAAGCAGCGGCAAAAAGCTTTATCCGTACGATCCGAGAAGAATCATGATTGGGGGTCTTCGTATAGAGATTGGGATCGATACGATGATATCGACG
>JALLBE010000414.1:0-17318 GCA_036939795.1 Thalassiosira mediterranea
ACTGCTTCATTTGCTTTCTCTTTTCCACTTGGATTATACAACAACACCTTTTTTGGTTCATTTAATACCGCACAGCAAACCCAATGGTTCTCGCGCATCAGGATGGGGAAATATGCTGCCTTGACATTCGTAAGGCTGCCACCCTTGACCTTCTTGCACCGTCCAGCGATCGATTTATAATCGTATTTGCCTCGGACACTGCTATCACTGACCCGCTCCTGCATCAATGTCATATAGAAGTATGAGTCCGCAAAATAAGTTGCATTGCGAGAGCTATCAGATTCACACAGTGCCATCTCCTCCTTCACTAACATCGTCCTCAATATGATTTTGTCACTCAGCCAGAGGTCTGATCCCGTGCTACCCTGAGGAATCAAAGGACCTTCCATCCGGGCAAGATCACGCTGAGTGAGGTCATTGGCACCGATCTTCATCACAACCACCATAAATCCCGGAGTTTCCCGCCATGATTTTTAACTTATACCCCCCCCTGGAGTGAGACTAGTCAAAATCGATGTACCCCCCGGGGGGTATACTTCGAGGTACTCCACTGTATCAGTATCTTCTTGCATTGAGATGGATGTTTATTTGGGATGGCAGTATGTACAATTACTATGACTATGACAGTTGACTGAAGAGGTGTGCAAACATCAAGAAGGGCCCATGAAAGCATTAAAGTTATGGTTTTGTATCACCTTGATTGTAGCCAAAGATTCCAGTCCTCCCCGTGATACAGTATCGTACCATTTCTCTTTGCGCGAACACAATCTCCATGAAAATGTAGAGAAGGTTTGCACTGTGCAACAACAAACAATAATAATTGGCTGGGGGCACTGCAATCATCTCCATATCCATGCAGTTTGAAATACAATGGGAACTCTCAATCCTTCCAACTTCCAGTACCAGTACTTCTATTGTCATTGTATCCACCAGTGGGTGGGCGTGATATATGTAGTGTGATGTGATGGTGATGTTGATGTGGTATGTGGTGTGTGGTGTGTGTGGAGTGGGGGTATAGATGTGTAATCAGTTGGTTGCATACTGAAATGAAAATATTTCTTCATCCACTATAATTGCTCTGTGACTGTGATGATGAACATGTTGGAGAAGCATTTGCATTGATAATTATCTCAAGTTTATACTTTGACTTTGGTTGGTAATTCATGTCAAACAGGAGGCAACATTGTAGTATACTTGAACACAAAAATTAAGACAGTCAAATATTCTTTATGTCTAATATCTCAATCTCATGGTGCTGTATAGGCCAAATCCCAATGCCCCCCAGCAGATGCCTGAAGATCCCTCAGGCCGTCTACCATTGGTAATATATATGCATAGCATGGGTTTTTATGTGATATGATTATGTGGATCTCATGAGTCTTGGGCAAGTAATGGGCCATTGGGAATGGTGTTTGATGTGTTTACTCTGACTCTGATGCTGATGCCTGAACATGCAATTGAATACTAGGTTAACATGTGGCAGTGTCAAAGTGATAGAATATTCTAGGGATCATGGGCAACATCAGAGTCCAAGTAAAAAACTGACTCGTTGAAGAGATATTATGTCCTCCAATTCCAATTGAAATTTAAGGAGGATGACATGCTTACATGTGTTAGTCTATTTTTATTGTCATCTCTCGGTTTCGTACCATCAGTGCTGTTCTCAATCTCAATATGAAGACAAGTGACCTATTTATAATAATGCTTTCAAATCTCAGCATAATTGTGTGTCATTGGATACCTTTTGCTGAAAAGTAGCCCATACACGCCCAAACTGTCCGTCGCAAACTGGCGGGATCGTGGCAGGAAGGTGGGCACCACAATAGCACCACAAAAGGGTGCACCACAGGAAGTTACGTTATCTCTATTTTCAGACAGAAGAGATTCATGCTCCATGGACACTGATCATAACCTTCTCGATGAAGATTCCAGCAACTTCTATGTGATTGAAGATGATGAAACTATGAAATGGCATCACTGGGCCTTTGTCAGGTTCAGAGTGAGCACAGATCCTTTGATTTTCCAACAAAACTTCATGTTTCTATTTACTGTTGCATGACAATGTTTTGTCAAAAGTCATTGCCATTGCCTTTTACCCTGTGAGTTGAAATTTGTATCAATCATGTAGCTCATTCGTTGTGACCATTCTATGCCGTTGGTGAACATAGCCCTTGTTCTGAAATAGCTTTAGTGGATTGAGCTAATAAAAATTCATCGAACTGCATTTTGGTGTTACTGCTTAATTATGCACGTATTGTGAGCTCTGGCTCAAATGGAAAGTGGTCTGAATTTGAGGTGGGGATAAGGTAGGTTGAGATCACGGTGTGGAGATTGTGGGCCAAAATGTTAGAGCAGCACTAAACATTGAGCTAAGAAAGCTGCACTGAAAGAGCTACCATGAGCTAATCATTCAGAGCTCTCTCAGACCAATAAACTCAGATATCATTCATGACAGTTGCCTGCCTGATGTATGGCATCTATTCAATGGGGTGGTTGTTGTTTATTGTTATGAAGGTGCAGAAGGCAAAAGCACCAGAAACTACTCATTGTAACTTTCATTGCCACTTCCGGTGTCACTGGGGATCTTTGCTAACTTGGGTGATGCTGATGAGGATGAGGTCATGTTATGAGTGTTATTTGACTGAAGAACCCAGCTTGATGCCACCTCACAAATCATGCACCAAGTGCACCAAAGAATGCATCCCCTACACTGCACTTTATTCTTATTCAGAAAGGACTATTGCTTTGTCCCCGTAGGGTAGGTTGATGAGCAGTTAGCATCGTGTTCTTTCTTAGTGAACACTTGCTGGATGCGCTTTTTATCTTCATCCCTCTGTTGAGGGGTATCTTAGGTTTGCCGAAACTGGCTGGATGAGGTTTGACCGAAGACAACATGCTGTGAGGGTTGGCCCCTGACGTGTAGGGCTGTCCTTTTAGCGGGCTAGAGGGCGCACCCTCTTAAAAGTTGGGGTCACAGTCGGGTCAGACCCCCCATTTTGGGCAATCATCGGGTCAGATCGGGCCCCCTCCGGCCTGACGCGTCGTTGTGACAAGGCCTCTGGTATAAAAGTCTACATATTCCTACGTACACGCCCTTGTAAATTGGGGGGCGATCTGGATGGCAAAGCCCTCCAAAAACGTTAAAGTCCCCCGCTAAAAGGACACCCCTACTGACGTGCCTCACGCAAACCATCAAAAGTCTTACTCCTTGGGGCTCACTTCGACAACCCTCCGATCAGGAATTACAACAGCAAAGTCGCATCCCATGTTGCACACCCTTTAGTTCAGATTGAGCCAAGATGAGTGGTTGATAGTTTAATGCAGTATTCTCGTAGCAACAGAGTTCTACCAACAGATCAATTCGGAAAGGACCCTATCATACTCCTCCATCCGAGACTGAGCCTAAAGAGGTCCTGGCACCCATGATCCTAGTTCAGCCGAAAATCCAATCCCGTGATTCCCCACCCCCCGTTATACACCAAGCTTCCCCTTCCTTTATTGTCCCTTCGCCGCCCGATATTGCGCCTTCCTGATCTCCTTCATCATCTGCTGATTGTACTCCTCGAAAGTGATCTGACCGCTGTGATCGTGATCGAAGTTCTCCCACCTCGGTATGTCCTCCGGCTTCAATCCCGGGTAGTTGGCCAGGTATTCCCTGACGTACCTGTCAAACTCGGCCTTGCTGATCTTCTTGCTCCCGTCGGTGTCGGCCATGAAGAAGGGGACGGTGTCGATCTCGGCGGGCACGCCGTTCTGTCGCGCGATGATGGAGGACTCCATCGCCTGGATGATCCGGGCGGATTCCTTGTTGAATTCCTGGAGCGCCCCCACCTGCTCACGGTAGAGCTGGACGAAGGCCGCGCGCTCCTTGGCGTGCTTCTTCTTGAGCTTGTTGGCGGCCTTCTTGGAGTGGATGCGTCCGCCGACGTACCAGCCGAGGGCGGATCCGGCGAACATCTTCACCATGTGGCCGCCTCCCCCCGCGGCGGGAGCCTGGCCTTTGTCGAAGTAGTCGCCCATGCTGTCGTCGTAGGAGCCGTAGTAATTATCCTGGTCGTTGTATCCGCCCTGGTCCCAGTTGCCGTCGTCGCGATAGTCAGAGGCCACAACCGATGCGTTGACCGCGCCGGCGAGGAAGAGGAGTGTCCGTAACACGTGCATGGTGAATCTATTTCAATTATTTCTTCGTGAAGGTCCGCCGTGCGAGTATAGCAGGACGAGCTAGAGAGGTAGGCGCGATGCTATGGATCTGCGTGCGGTATCGGCAGGCAGGATGGAGTGAGTCTATGAGGAGGCAATCACCATGGTTGGCGTCGTCGCGTGATGGTGGAGGGTTGAGGTTCATGCATCGGGGGGGGCGGCCTTGCTGTGACGGATGTGTGCGTTACACGTGTAGAAAGGGAAGATTTGCGGGACAAAATCGGGCAAAGGCAAACAAAGGGGGGCATTTAGGGGTCCTTTGAGGCCCGTAGAGGGCACTCGACAAACCCGCGCCAAGATCGAAAAAGGCAATACAATACAAGCACGCAACACGCACTGCACTGTGCCTCTGCCCCCGCTCTGCCCTCTGCCTCACAATATTTCGCATCTTTCATTCATCGCGGGGAGCGGGGACAAGATCGCCCAGCATTGCTATCCCTATTGTATCATGGCGTCTCCACAACCGACGCCCCCAACGCCGCCGCCGCCGCCGGCGAGGCCCGCGAACATGGAAGAGCTGGACCACCGCACCGTCCCCGCGTGGTTCCTCTCCTTCTCCGCCGCCATGGTCCCGTTCTGTGCCTTCTGCTACGGCCACTCCCGGGGCGTCACGACCCGCGTCGTGGAACGGGTCGTCAAGAGTCCCGTAGGCGTGTACGGACTCTTCGCATTGCCGTTCGTCACGTTGGGGATGGAGAAGAGCATATACGACACCGTGCAGGCATGGCAGGGAATAGATCCTAACGTCAGGCCGGCGGATAGGGGTGGGTTTCCCAGTGGGGGGGCGGAGCTGCCGTCGTTGAGCTTGATTCCCGTTAGGAAGCTGGAGAGGAGGCTGACTTCGCGGGGTTGGGTAGACGGAAAAGACAAGGAGTGAACGGCATGTCGATGGGCGAGGACGATATCTAATGCATCATGCGGTTCAAAGTACACTTGGAAGGAGGAAAACAACCGAACAAACACAGACGAAAGAATGGCATCTTTGTTCGATCTCAGGCGGTTGCTCCAGCATGTTCATATTCTTTCTCGGTTGCTCAGGAGGAACGATGAAGGAGGACTGTGCAGTGCCGGACGTGAACCATGAACCCTGACTTTAGAATCGGGCTACACAAGCAACGAGGATTAACAGTGTATGTTGAAAGAGGTTCGGCAATCATTTTTATGTATGTAGATGAAATCCAAGGAAACGCAAGTTGCAGTAGAAGTATGAACTGGGGATTGACTGATCCAACAACTTCAATTGTTGTGTTCCACAAGTTGTTTTGAGGTCACGTGCCATGCCACACAGCATGTATTGTAATGAGAGATATCGTAGTACGAAACGTTACTGGTCAGGTTGTTGAGATTTACAGATGGTCGCAGAGAAGGCGAGAGAATTGTTATTTTGAGTGTGCACTGGTAAGTTGTGACGTGAGCTCTGTTTAGCGAGCTCCCTCACGCGGTACAATAGAAGAAAGCCAGTGGATTGGCCGCACAGTTTGCCAGGGTTCGACACACTCAAATAAAATTCAGAGAGTGTACGATGTGTGAGCAGCAGCAGCAGTGTGAAAAAGTCATGTGCGCCAGCCGAGAATCGAACTCGGGGCCCAACGATGGCAACGTTGGATTTTACCACTAAACCACTGGCACTTGAAGACTTCAAAAGAGCCTACGTTTCTATAGTTATTCCACGTGGGAATAACTGACATCAACGTACATATTCCTATGTACGTACCATCCGTCCTCACGCGTACGTCATACATCGCTAAAAGAGAAAAAGTTACGACAAATAATGGAGGTGAGGGGAATCGAACCCCCGACCTTCTGTATGCGAAACAGACGTTCTACCACTGAACTACACCCCCGTTTCGTTCTACTAGAGCAAAACATTGTTTGTGTACTCTACGTGTACGATACGAAGTGTAACATCTAAAGACATCTAACATCTTCTACGTTTGAGGGATCGAAGCGTGATCGTAAGTCGATCAAGAGCATGCAAGAGCAGCTGTTTTGTACGTGGACTTGGCTTTGCCATTTACTCGCGTCTCCAAAAAGTGGACTGGGGAGGTGCATGTGATGCCCGCGCATGCTTCACTCCGTGCTTCACTGAGACGAGCGCGGCACAATCGATCATGTAGTCGGATGCTCATTTTCGAATTTTTGAAATATTCACGAAACCGAGGGTACGAATCAGGTTGCTCTGGTCCTCTTCCTCGTTACATTTGATTTTGGCTTGCTCTCTCTCTCTGGTATTGACCATAGATTTGACAAGGTGAAATTTGGATAGACTCGGTCTACCATTAATGCAGCATGTCTTCACAGATGCATAGTGGCGGTGTCGATAAGGCTAAACTACAGTCTGCTATCCAGCAACAGCTCCGCGACGATGGGGTGTTTGGAGAGATCACGACTGCCATACGGTCACGTATTATCTGTTCGCTGTTGAACGAGGGTAGTTCGATATCAACATCTGTCAGTGTGAACGAACATGATATGGCACTCTTTTCTCTCATCTACCACTGTCTGGAGGAAAAGGGAATGCCCCATACTCTGGCGGTGTTTGCTTCTGAAAGTTCGATGGAGCATTCGCTGAATTATCCGTTATCATTTGTCAGTGCCGTCAAGGCATTGGGCTTGGAAACCATGTATGAGGAAGCAGTAAGAGACAGTGAGCGCATATCGCTGACTTCATTGCTACAAAGAGCGGCCAAGTGGATCTCATCGAATGGAGATAGAATACGAGACGCGGCGAAATCAAACGAAGCAACCTATATGCAGGCTTCAAAATCCGTTCAAACTGTTGCATGGAAGCATGTTGATGATTGTGACGTAGGTTCGGACCACCACAAAGAGAATCGCTGCAACGTTCATGTATGTCATCACTTGAAACAGTGTCCCTTGCTCTTCGTACCCTTTGCCTGAGATAGTTTTGTTCTGTGTGTGCTTTTCTTTGCATCTAGGCACGTGAGCAAAAGCGGATCGATGAAAACAGGTCAATCGAACTACGGCTCATGGAAATCGAGCGCAAGTGCGAGCAGCGGATGAGGCAAGAGCTGAATGAGAAGCTACGATTGTCGGCCAAGAAGCAGGCTGCAATTGCAACCCGTAGGCTTGAGCAGAAACACAAGGAGTCAGTGCAGTCGATGGTCCGGCAAATAGAGGAAGAAAGAGCCCAGGCACAGCGCCGGCACGAAGAATTGGTTGAAACCATGTCCAAACAAAAGCTCGCTGCGCAGGTGGAGGTCAACGAAAAGGATCAAAGACTTCAAACAATTTTGCTCGAAAAACAAGCGCTACAGACTGAGATGGATCTGATGAATGAACGCATCAAAGAAGTGCAACAGCGTAGGTTCAGAGAGTGGACGGAGGAACATAAGGAGCTCGCTGATCAACGGAGACAATTGCAAATGCAACTCCAAGGTGTGGAGGTGCAGAAAGATGCGATGAAAGCAGTCGAGTCTAAGATTAAGTCGCTGGAGAAAGGCCGTGATCTTCAGCAATCGTCATTTGAGCGAGAACAGTCTGTGCTACGAGCAAGCCTTGCAAAGATGGAGAAGAAGTATCTCACAGCAATGGCTGATCTAGATGCTTCAAGGAACGAGGTAGATGGCCTAAGGAGCTTGTTGAAGCAATCCCAGGCAGCTATGGGGTCTCTTTCGTTTCAGGATATCGGAAAACATAAAGTCGGTACTGGAATACGGATGACGCGGATCCCGTCAGAAACATCACCTGGAGCTCGTAAGAGCCAGTTTGGGTCGACACTATCTCAAAAGCATGGACTCGGTGAATTGCTGCCAGAGCGCTCTAGTTTGGACGCATTGGTCTCCACGAACGGATTTGGACTTTTATCGCGGAGTGAATCTAAATCAGCTCAGAACAATCTTATTGAAGGTCCTGTCCAAATATCCAATCACACGGCGGCAAGAGCATCAGCCAAGTCAGTCTCCAACACGGGGGTCGGCTGCCTAAGATCGTCGAGGTCGGTCGATACAACTCCGGAAAGGAAATTATTTAACCCAACACCTTCAACACGCATGGTACATTCAAATAATGCCGACATGAGCGAAGAAAAGGCTCATGAGCAGAAGCCTACAGACCATGATACTAAAGATCCACCTTGTACGTCTGCTAAGGATCCCCCAGAAATGTCCAAGGGGAATACAGTTCAGCCGAATTGCCAACAGAACAATAGAGCTGGAGTCATTCTCAATATATCTGCTCTCACTGACGAAGCTACCTGTGTGTCCACATCCAAATGTTTAGTTGACGCAGATGCTGATACAAATGAACCAACTCCTGGTGAAATGTTAAAGAATAGTTCCACTAGTGAAGAGATATTGCGCACCAATAGCGAGGGTGGGACTCAAATGCCGATCAGCAGCAGCCCGTGTTGTAGACCAGTAGAAGAGTTGGTGGAAGGAGGGACGAGTTTGCAAGTTACTGACAAAGACAGTATGATTATTGAGCCCACTGATTGGTGTGAATCCGACCCCAATTCAAACGATACACATGACCGTACAATCGCAAGTGCCCAATTGCCTACTGAATCTGTTACATCTGAGATGTTGCGTTCTAGTCACTCTGGCCCATTTCGCTCATTCAATGAAGACAGCAAAGATGGCAGTGCTGTACCAGATCAATCTAGCAGAGAAGATGACAGAGATAGTGCTACCAGAGGTTCAACGGGCTCACATTCCAGGCACTCAACCTCAATGTCTCCCTCGTCTGTGGTGTCTGCTTCCAGCGCTGAGTATTCTGAGAGCTTTTGCTGAAACTATTGCCGTCGCACAGTACGGGGACTGGAAATGCTCTGAGAGGCTCGTAGTAACATGTCCTGAGAGGTTTGAGAACGGTATGTTGGAGGCACAAGTGATTTGTGTGATCTATCCTGTAAAATAACTCTCGAAGATATTCCAGTTGGGTATGACAGGATTTTAGTGTTCTCGTCAATCAGTCCATGCCTCCATCCAGTGAAAAACACAGTCGAACGTATCGAGAAGTGTACAATGACCAACGATGCACCACGAAGTGCATAACGCCGGAGAGACAGATCGAAGATCGTAGCTCGCCCTTCATTTCGTGCAGATGAAGAATAAGAGACAATCGACCATGACCTCAAACAATCCGCAAACAAACCTCCAAGAATATGTGCTGATCTCTTTTGTTGCTTGCTTAGTTATTATGTTCGTCGCAAGGGTGAGTGTGTCTCCCGAGGAAGAAGTTGAAAGAGGTAGCCTCGTCGCGGCTGATGACGCACTGAGTCTCTTTTGTTCACCACAGCATAATTACGCAACAAATGTTAGGAAACACCAGCAAGTCCCGCTGCTATTCCTTCCAGTATTGCTGCTAAAGTGGCTTTGGAACCCGTTCCGGAATCATCCTGATCACGAAATGGTCCACCATCATCATCAGGGACATCACCACCATGAGCATCGCCATGCTCCGCAGCTCCAACGGCAAGATGCATTTGGCGCATCCGCTGGATACAACTCTCAGGTACTAGGGTAGGGCCGGGTCCTGGCGTGGCAGGTTTAATCTGGATGCACATGCCAAATAGATTCGGAGATTTTCGCAATTATTAATCATGCTGGCATCAGCTGAGCAACAACCAATCTCATCGCTTAAAATAATATTCATGTGTTATGCAATGCTCTTCGCGACCCCCACCGAAGCAAAAATGGTGAGTCGAACCATCAAACAGCCATCTTCATCTTTATCGTCTTGTGGGGCTTGTATCCCACCACCTCGAAGTCGTCAAACTCAAAACCATCGATATCATCATACGCCTTCCCCTCCTTCAGCTTCAACTTCGGAAATGCCCTGGGCTTTCTGTCCAGCTGCTCCTTCAGCGCATCAACGTGATTCAGGTAAACGTGAGCATCCCCGATGGTGTGCACGAAATCTCCCGGCTTGCGCCCGGTCACCTTTGCTATCATGTGGGTGAGGAGTGCGTACGAGGCAATGTTAAACGGGACACCAAGGCCCATGTCAGCAGAACGCTGATACATTTGGCAGGAGACCTCGTTCTTCTCCGTATCGACCTGAGACAGGGATTGGTGTAAAATTTGCACGAAGCATCAGATATGAATGGAATGGCAGACATACATGGTGCTGTGCTCATTGATGGATACAATTTACACTCACATAAAACTGGCAGAACATGTGGCAGGGAGGCAACGCCATCAAATCCAAGTCCTTGGGATTCCAAGCGCTCATGATAATCCTCCGGTCCTCGGGATTGTTGATGATCTTCTCCACGCAATCCGCAAGCTGATCCACCCCCTGCCCCGTATAATCCGCGTGCATGTCCTTGTACTCCGCCCCGAAGTGGCGCCACTGGAAGCCGTACACGGGTCCCAGGTCTCCCTGCTCCCTGTGGCCCAGGCCACGAGAGTCGAGGAACTCGCGAGAGCCGTTGCCGTCCCAAATGTGGATGTTCTTGTCGGCCAGCTCATTGGCGTTGGTGGATCCCTTGACAAACCAGAGGAGCTCCTCGGCCACCCCACGCCAGAAGGTTCGCTTGGTGGTGAGGAGTGGGAGGGTGTCATCCCGCAGAGAGTACCTCATCTGGACTCCAAATTTGGAAAGGGTTCCAGTACCAGTCCTGTCGCCCCTCTTGACACCATTTTCAATGATGTCCCGGCAGATGTCAAGGTACTGTATCTCCTCCGGATTGATCTCCGGACCCTCCGGAATGGATTCCACAGGAGCTTCCTTGGCAGTTTCACTGGCACTTCCCTCTTCCGCAGGCGCAACAGCGGTGGGAACCCGTTTGACATAGTCCAAAAACTCATACCTGAGGCCAGACTTTTTGTCCACGTGCTCCTCGGCCGCCACCTTGGCCTTTTTCGCAGCAGGCTGAGAATCCTTCTGTGCATTCCCAGTATTCTCCTTATCATCCACGGCCTGGGGCACAACTTCTGCCGTTTTGTACGGAGCGCAGTCCCACTCTCCATCGCCCAACTCAGGGAAGAATGCATCGAACTGAGCGTCCTCTGGCAGACCCTTCACCTGTGTATACAGCACTCTCTTCACCAGACCCGACTCGATGGCCGACTTGTAAATCTCCCCACCACCGATGACGAACGTCGCCCCGTGATCCGGCCTGGCATTGATCTTCTCCATGGCCTCGTCGAGGGACTTGGCAACCATCACCGGCGCCCCGGCGTCATTGCTGGCGTCATTGGAGGGAATGCCTTCTACGGATGCTCCCCGGCTGAGGACGACGTTCACCCTCCCAGGGAGGGGACGAAATTTCGGAGGTATGGATTCCCACGTTTTGCGTCCCATGATGACGGCGTTGGTGAGCCCCGGCGAGGGGGGAGCGGTGGTGACCTCCTTGAAGAATTTCATATCGCCGGGGAGTCGCCACGGCTGGAGGGACACGTGATTGCATCGCATGAGCAATGACGGTCAGCAACAATAATGACAGTGGCGGGATCTTGATTAGACTCATGAGAGAGAGGCCTCCGGGCGAGAGGGGGCACTTCGGCTACTCCCAATGGACAGGAACGACATTGCAAATGTTTGTCATGCACCGACGACTCACCAGATTGCCCTGGAACCCGATGCCTCGGGAGCCGGCCGCTGCCGCCACGACGGCGGCTACGTCCGTCATGATCTGAAATGCCGCCTGGAGCCTCGTCTTGCCTGATTCTGGTGGGAGAAATACAACCGGATGTTGTATTTCCTAGAGCGTCGTTGCCGTCGTCGCGTAGCGTTGTGAATTGTGAATGAATGAGAGTTGGTCGGACCTACCGGCGACGGCCGAGCACGACGAGCACAGAGCACAGATCGTGCACACAGCGTGCAGCGGGTAGATCTTTTGTTCGGCGCTGGGCGCTGGCGCTGGCAAGGCAACAAAAGATCTCAAAAAGATGATGGGGCGACTTACTTGCCGCTTTATTATGTATTGGTTCCTACGCGATGTATGGAGAAGACGCGCCAAAAATCGATCAACACCAATGTATGTATGTATCGTACCGACATATATCTAGGTACCTCTAGGTATGGTACCTACCTACCTACCTAGCTATGTACCTACCTACCATACCTACCCGACCTACCCACACCTCTTGAATCTCAACCAAGCAATTTGGTCAAGTTGAATGTGTTTGCCTTTTTAGATGCAGTCTACCTCAGCCTCCCATGACCATGATATCTAGAACTAGAAGAAGTCATGTCTGATTCCAAAGGCCAAATGCAAGGAGTGCACAAGAGCAATGGCAATGACAATGGACAATGGACCGTCGCGGTCACAGCCATGGGTGTACCAAGACTTGACTCCAACATCTTGCTGAGGCAAACTGCTAGGACAAATCATCATAATATCAAGAAGGTCTACATGCACTTCAATATCATCACAGAAAAAAGGAATCGGACAAAAGCAAAAGACAGAACCACATATTATAATTATCAAAGCAGGCATGAATCACAAACATTGTCATGATTTGTATCAACAATGCACTCCACCAGATCGTGCTCACCGACAGTGCTGGTAGCAGCAGAGGGGGTGGAGTATTGTACAGCCAATGTTGTGGACCTATACTTCACTATGTTTTTGTTACTTCTATAAATTTTCCGTTCTTTCGTCTTTCGTCACTTCAATCGCCTTTTCAACAGACAAAGGGTTTTTGTTTTTGCATCTTTTGTGACAATAGGACAGAAGTTTGTAGTAGGTAGTAGGAGTGATAGTGATAATATCCTACCACTTTGTCTGGTTGGCAGATTGGCAGTTTAGTTTTAGTAATACTATAACTATATGAGGCCACAAAATAAAAGTAGGCCTCAAAACATTGGGTTTTCCTGTCAAAAGCCGTCCCTTCCAACCACCAACCACTCTCCTGGCCACCAATTGACATCAATTACTTCCACAAGCAAAAGCACAAGGATAGAATTGGTCACAATGGGTGGCTGCAAATGGTTAGTATGGATGGTGCTGAGCAATGTCTACAAGTAAGGTGGTAATTGTACTTGAAAAAATAAGGATGTGACATAAGCGGCTTAATAGCCCATGCTACTTTAGCTCTTTTCCAGATGATTCTAGATGATGATCATGCTATTTTAGCACCCTATCTGCTCTGTCTAGTTGTCACATCGACATATCTAGATAGTTGCCCATCATGNTAAGTCATTGGATTCTTCTGTAATCCTTCCATCATCGCCATCCATGGGTGGTATCGCAGGGATATGAGTGACAACAGGTGCTGGTTCCGGCTTCATTTCAAGAGGGACATGCTCTTTCAGACCACAACCTTGTCGTTTATTGGCAAGGGCATATTCAATACAACATTGCTTGCACAACTTTCGAATGCATTTCACATTTGCACGTTTCTTACAGGACAGGCATGTCACTGCTTTATGTTTCTTCTCAAGCACAAAATAGTTCTTGCAAGGTTTTGCAATGTATTCAACAAGTGGGTTTGCGCTCCAACCGGCCATATCATCTAGCTTTGCTTTCTGTGTTTTCGCGAGCGTACCCATTGACGGATCAAGATCCCCAAGGTTGAACCTAATGTTCATTTGTTTGGACTTGTACGCAGCACGCACACAAGTAGTTGCACAATTGTCGATGGTTGTCGCATCAACAACTTGAATGGAACGTTTATTCTTGCAAGAGAATAATAATTCCCAAAATTTCACGTGCACATGAACACTCAAATCAAAATTCCCATCCTTGATTTTGACCTGAAAGCAAGAGGCTGTGATGTTGAGATCGTTGTTCAACAGGAAAGCGCTTGCACTCAAGTTGGAACACTTCACCGTGTTGATTGGTATAGCTAACCCTGGCACAGAGTCAATATAAGATATAGAATCTTTCAAAACCATCAATGGGCCGTCTCCA
Source organism: Thalassiosira mediterranea (assembly GCA_036939795.1). NCBI lineage: Eukaryota > Bacillariophyta > Thalassiosirophyceae > Thalassiosirales > Thalassiosiraceae > Thalassiosira > Thalassiosira mediterranea. The sequence continues at coordinate 14,024 of JALLBE010000414.1, forward strand.
AAAGTACCATAGAATACGTCAATGTCATTGGCAACCAGTTCTGGGATGGCCTCTTGGTCGTTCAATCCCAGGTCAGCTATGACTTTCGAAATTACTTGAGAGGAGTATGAGCCACCAATTATGAATTCGCTGAGATTTGTTGCTGTCGAAATTTGTTGTAGATTCGGTGCCAAGGTTGTTCTGAGATGAGATTTCACCTCAGGCATGATTTTATCCGCTTTCTCTTGGAAGGGCTTCAATGACACAGCTTCCAATGCTGCTCGATCCTCACGCTCCTTTTTAAGACGTAGCTCCTCGTTTGCTTTGTCCTCTTGTTTTTTCTTTTCCGCAGCAACTGCTTTCAGGATGACCTCACGAGAACACTCCTTCGAGTAATCATACTCTTTCAGATGTTGCAGAGCTACAAACTTTTCTGCGGGGAGGTTCGAAGGCCCTTTGTCATCCAAGCAATGAGATATATTCATCCACGTACCCGTAGCCACATTGGCATGCTCAAATGCATCTGTTTGGGTGATACGTGCATGGAAGTCTCCAATGGCGTGTGTGAGAAGAATACGGCGCTCTCTTGCTGAAAGCTCAGGGATAGTGACACCTTCCGCACTGCCGTTTACGTCCCGGGCAGAACTGAGCCGCTTCGTTAACTCCTGCCGATATTTCAGGTATGATGCTTCTTTGTATCGCACACCAATGTGTCTATCCGCAACCTGCAATAGATGAGTCATGTTGGCGGGGATAAACTGGGGCTCAGTGAAATGGGTGAGGGTATCTTTCCAGAAGGCCATTACTGACTCAGTCTGGTGGCTGGATAGGTTGTCCTCAAAAACGACGCCCTTCTTGCCACTTTTTCCAAGAGCATCATTTATTGGTTTGAGCATCTTGGTCATTCCATGGATGTGCGTTTCAGCGTCCACCCACGCTTTCCTCTGAAAAGATACTACAACGCCAGGATGATACTCATCCACTTCCGATTGAACCCAATCGTCACTGGACTTGAACCCAGTAGCAGAGAATATAAGGTGGGGGGGAGGAACATTTGACCCGTCACTTCTCCTCTTCAATGGTGCCGCCAAATTCAACGTACAAAAACGTTTCACATCACTTGATTTGGCAGTGGCGTCATACACCTCATCAACACCCTTGGTGTCCACTGTCCGAGAATAGCTCGAACAAAGAGCAATCGGCACCTGATCGTGGGTGTATACGTCCTCTGGGCACGCTAATCCATATTCAGGATCATTTATTTCTGACATTTGCAGGACACGGGTCCGGATGTGGAATTCTTTTGCTTTTTCAACATAATCCGCAGTTACGCCTGGCTTGTTCATTCGTGCACCTACTTTTCTGAGACTGAAGTTGTGGCGCTTGAAGAAGCGCTTCATCCACATCCAACTGGCCTTAAAAGGAAAGCTGTCGTCAGAAAGTGTCATGGGGTCAGGGTAGTTGTTAGGATACAGTTCGTGAAGAAGCAATTTCGCTTCAGATTTGACCATCCATGTTTCTACCGGCATGCCAAGAGAACGCAAGTCTCGGATCCGGGCAGCAAGGTGGTGCTCCATGGTAGGAAACCTTCCAAGACATTCACGGGGGACAGAAATACTGCGGCGGTCTGCATCTTTTGTTTTAGCAGATTTTCGAAGTTCATCCTCCTGTCCCAGCCAGTCATTTAGAGATTTTCTCTGAAATTTGGGTCGATTCATATTTTTCTGCACATGCTCAATGAACTTCCGCTTGGAGAGGCCTAATTTGTAATATTCATCCAAAATGGCAACCTTCTCAGAGGGTTTGAAATTTCTCAGTCGCAAACGACCATCATATGGATTCGAATCTGGGCTCATTTCCCCAGCTGATCTCTTTGCACCAGATAACTTTTCCTGGTCACTGATGTCGTCACTGTCACTGTCTTCACTCCGATCATTCATACTGTCCCAATCGTCACTATCCCTCTGAACCTCAATACTTCCATCAGCATCAGAACACCTACTGACAACATCCTGGGTGCTGTCACCCTTGACCTCAGCAGTCTGGTTATCACTCAGATTGGTTTCCCCTCCACCATCAGGATCAGTGCCAGAACCCTGAACATCAGAAATATCACCCCCACTTGCCCCTGTGGCGTAACATGGTCCCCTGGTCTTCACCTTCCCATGTTTAGACTTCTTCTTCACAATGGGATCATTATGAACAATGTGAGACCTAACATGAGCTGGAAAGCCCTGACTGCTGAGCCATTTGGAACAATACTGGCACTGCTTGTAGCCTGGAAGGATTTGGCGGGGAGCCACAGGCTGAGTTTTTGGTTTCACTTTGAGAAATCTTCCCAAATCCAGCTGAGACATGGCTCTGTATTCTGGGGCTAGGCAAAGATTTCGTTGAAGGGCCCAAAGGAGACAATCAGCCTCCTGCTCTCTCTTGTATCAGGCTCAAATGTGCTGTGAGAGGCCTAAATGAATTGATTTCCAGCGAGTGTTGGTTGAACCAGCTCAGCGTTCTCCCCCGTTCCAGGCCCAGAGTGTCTCAATTCAGGCCTTCTTACGCGTTCCAGGTAGCAGAGCTTGTCGAACCAGCTCACGATGTCAGTATTCTTATTCGTTCCAGCCAGCGCAAGATCCAACGCTGTGCCTCCCACTGTCATATGTCTCAAGTAAAGCTTTCCGCGAGAACTCGTCGAACCCACTGTCATATGTCTCAAGTAAAGCTTTCCGCGAGAACTCGTCGAACCAGCTCACGTCCAGGTGTCTCAATTCTGTGCATGAGACGCGTCCGTTGTCTCAATTCAGGCCTTCTTACTCGTTCCAAAGCGAGAGCTTGTCGAACCAGCTCATGAGCTCAGCAAGAGCTTGTCAATCCAAATCCTGTGCCCACCGTCAGATATGTCTCGTCCAGGCACACCCGTCTCAAATCAGTCCAACTGTTTAGGGACGGACAACAATAGAGAATGAACAGGACTGTCAGCGCAGCAAGGAATCATACATATTGATTGCAATGGAGATGTGCCTGCGGTCCGTACCTACCTCAACGAAAATGATGGAGAATGAAAGAATGAATGATTGATTGAGAGTGAGAGACGAAAATGATCGCGCGAGAGCTTGGCGAGAGAGGACGAAGCAGCGTCGACGCAAGACGAAAATGATCAATCCATCCTTTCATGCGCGTGCAGACGCAAGACGAAAATGATCGATCCATCCTTTCATGCGCGTGCATGTTGCGTCGCGAGACGAAAATGATCCATCCGTCCTTTCACGCGCCATAATAGAAGCATGCGTGCATGCTGGATACATGATATTGATGGATCCAA